>VZRZ01002844.1:435361-564121 GCA_013398175.1 Climacteris rufus
TAATTTTTTAAATCTTTGCTTGATTCCATTAGAGCCTTTGAATGCCCCATCCTGTGTCTTTCTGTTGGGATCTGTGCCTTGGTGCCCTGTCCTGTGTCTCTGTGTTGGGATCTGGGGCCAGCCCCAGCAAGCAGAGGTGCACCCCAGGCCCAGGGACAACCAGGAGGAGGCTGGAGGATCCACGTGCCCTTTGCTGGGATTCCCCTCAGGAAGGGAGGCTGGCTGCTGTGGGCACTGCTAAAGCCATTGGATGCTGAGGTCCTGCTGCATTTACCTTTGGTCACAGCAGTGGCCTGATCAGTGAATCTTGGGGTTCTCCTCTGCCTGCCTGCAAAAGGGTTTTTCATTTTAGTGATGTTTTTGATAAAGTTGAGCTTTGCCCACCATCCTCTGCATCACGAACTGAACAACTTGTGTAAAGCTCTTATGTTGGGCAGGTTTATTCTCCTGAATATTTTCACTAGAACAATCAGTACATTTAATATTTTTCCTTTTTTTAAGCATTACTGTTTTTTCAGGCCAGCCACAGGCAGAACAGGAAGGAAGCTTCAGGAAGAGCTTAGGGCCCTTCCTAAAGCAATCATGCCTCCAACAGCAGCCCAGAAACTTATCTGTCAGTGGTTTTGGAGCAGATGCTGGGCTGCTCCAGCTGGCTGAGGGATGGCTGCCTCAGGGAAGGAATACACAGGGTTTACATGTGGTAGTAACATGACCAAGCACCCACAAGCCTTGCTTCCATCTTCAAGCTGAGGATCTCCTCCAGAAGAAGATTCTTCTTATGCCACAGTTAGAGGGGATGGAAGGAAGGTACAAAGCAACTGGGCAAGTTGCTGGCTGAAGTTTGGATTGCATGGACACAGGGATGACGTGTCCATCCTCAGCTCAGGCTCCTCGGAGCACAGTGGAACCCTCTGGACTTTGAAACATCTCTGAGTGCAGCAGGGGAATGCAAGGTGGGAGGGAATGCTGCAAGCCAACAGCTGAAGGAAGGAAACCCACTTGCACCACAATTTGGAAACACAACTGTTCTCTGTTCCCTCCCTGCTGAGGAGTGAGTCCAGGCTGGGGCTGTGTCTGCTCCGTGCTCAGTGCAGCTGGAATGGGATGCTGAGCACTGAAGTGGCACAGAAGCATTTCTGGGACAGGGGTAAGGCTGGGAGATTGGAGATGAGCTCAGGACAGAGGCTTCAGGTGGGTTCGTAGGAGATACCTGCCACTGGAGGGAAGCTTGGTATTAGTGCAATTAGTACCTCCAATTAGTGCATGCCCCTGTTTTTTCATTTCCTGGGAATGCAGCACAGCATCCAAGTTGCAGAAATGCAAGGGTGAGGCTGTGTCAGGCAGTGGCCTTAACGGACAACTTCTGTGATTTCTTTTGTATTGACACTTTAAATACAATATCTGCTGAGTGTTTGGCCCCATGGAAATGTGTGGGTTCCCCAGGGACCACCATCTCTGGCTCTGTTAGGATTGGTTCCTCATTTGAGGTTCAGAGAATGTTGTCCCTTTTGACTGCTTTAGTTTTGTTTAAAGTAAATTGTAGCAATTTCAGCGTTGCTAAATATAGAAACAAAAAAACTGACCTAAGCAATTTCCAGGTTGCACAGTTCTGGATATAATGTGATCCCAGTCAGGACTGGGACTGCTGCTCTGACACAGAGACCAGGTAGGAGCTATCTCCCAGACACTGCATGCAAACACCATTTCACATAAATCCTTTCCACGTTTTGGACCCTTTTGAAAAAAGGATAAAAGAAATTGATCCCTTGCAAGCATTTTTTTGGAAAAGGAATAAAAACCATCTTGTGTTCTAGGTGTTTTCATCTATAAATGGTCTTAGAGCTCACCTAGCCCTGCTTCAAAGCCTTCCTACAGTTGGAACTGCTGGACAAAATTCAGTGCCTGGAATTGTGTAAATGAAAGCATAAGCAGAGTGAGAGTGATCTTCTGCCCTTCTGGAGTGAGAGGTTGAAAGAGGTCATGGAGAGCTGAACAAGAGGAAAGGACAGCTCTACCTGGGAATAAGCTTTGAGTAGCTGGTTTGGATCTGGCAGGTGGATGTGGCTGCTGTGTGTGTTTCCCAGTACTGTGTGCATCTTAAATATTTAACACCAAGGGTGTAAATCCATTATCTGGTGTTGGAGAAGCAGCCTGGAACAACCCCCTGAGTTTTCCAGCAAGATGATCTGAATTTCTNACTAAGGGTGTAAATCCATTATCTGGATGTTGGAGAAGCAGCCTGGCACAACCCCCTGAGTTTTCCAGCAAGATGATCGGAATTTCTCTGGCAGCAATACCAGTGCTGCTGGAATAAATGGTTTGTGGCTTGGGAGGTGCTGCCTGACTTTAGGACAGAGCTGGATGTGGATGGGATGCTGGAGCAGCCCTGATGCCTTGGGGTGAGGAAAAAAAGGCCTGGGAGGGTTTGAAAGTGAGTTTCTAGCGATGGCTGAAGTGCAGAGCCACAGCTTTGCTCCTGCTCTGCCTGAATTAGATGTTTGGACCTGGTACCTGAGCATGTTATGATTCTTAGGCTCTGGGCTGTCTCTACAAAGAATAGAAATGGTCCTGTCTTGGGACTTGGTCAGCAGCTCTGATGTCTCACAGGAGAGAAGTTTTGTCTTAGTCCTTCAGCTAACTTGCTTCTCAGCTTTGGAACTGTTGCTGCTTCTGTTTATGTTAAAGAAATTTCGGTTGAGACAAAAACATTGATATGGGCACTTACTCCCTGGAACAGAGGATACAAGCTTTTCCTTTCCTTTTTCTAAAACAATACATTTACAGGCTCTTTCTGGAAATCTCCGGCATTGTGCAGACACCCATGGCTCTTGCTGAAAGTTGATGTTGTTTTTTATGAATTATATTATCTTACTCTGCAGGAAACAGACATTTGTCTATTTAATTTTGTTCTAGCTAAAAAAAAAAAAACCTAACAAAACCACCAAAAAAACAAACAAGTAAACAAAAGAACATAGGCAAGAAAACAAGAGCAGCAGGATGTGAATCCTCTTTTTCTCTGCTAGATGGTCTTACATGCCCTGCCTTTCCTTTTCCTGCTGTCACCGTGTGTTATTGATCACTGGGGCAAATCTGACAGGGCTCTCACCTCGGTGTTCCTGGGGTCTGCCTGGGGATGAGGGTGCCCAAGTGCTGCAGGCAGCCACAGGCTGGTCCTGAGCGAGTGTCTGCTCCACATCGCTGCCAAGGACACCTTATGGTGCTAATTTGGTCTCAGAAAAAGCATTGTTTCCTGCCAGGGTGAGACACACCGACCTCTAGGCTGCGATGTTTGGGCTCTGGAGATGTTGTAAGGCTGCAGATGGTTCTAATTGACAGAGATTTTGCAATGTGTGGATTTATTCTCTTGCCGGCCCCTGGGGATATACCTGTCCTGCCCCAGGGGTGTGTGACCAAGCAGTGCTGTCTGTGGGATGGCAGAGTACCAGACAGGCATTTGCTGGGCAGGGGGTGCCCAGCAGCTCTGCCAGGGCTCCCTCTGCCCCTCAGTGCAGCTCATGCCCTGTCCCTGCCCAGTCTCTCCTCACAGAAACAATGAAATGGAACAAACCCAGTGCACAGCTCGGTGCAGCCACTGCCAGGCACGTGTCTGCTGGCATGGCTGGGCCCTGGAGATACACGGTGACTTTTATCAACTTTGTAAATTAAGCAGCAAAGGCAGTAATGGCTCTGTAGGTGTGTGGACTTCCGAGCTGTAAAAGCTTCAGGAGGGAGTTCCCCTGTGGTGGTGACGATTTGTGATGTGAGCTTTTGGGTGTTGTTGCTTGTGCCTGAGGGCAAACTGCACATCCTTCACCTCCAGCAATGGGACCTGCAGCTTTGTCCTCCTGGCAGACCCCTGGGCTGACTTGCAGCTCCTGGGCTTTGAAGCAGTTTTTAAAACACAAAGATAAGGGAAGGCCAGTTTGAATCACAGTGGTCTGAAATGACCCTGGGACGACAGGTCCCACCTGGGTGGCGGTGCCAGGTCCTTCAGGGTGGTGCAGCCTGTGCCTCACTGACCCTGTTGTGCACAGAGATCTTTTGGCTCAGCTGGAGCAGAGAGGTGATTTGAAACCTAAAATACCAAACTGGACTGGAAATTCCCATCACCTGCACAGCAGGACTGTGTGCAGCTCCCGGCAGCATCCCACTGAGCATAGGGAGGAGGGTCCTGGTCACCAATCCATTTTCCCAGAGGGAAACTGGTGGCAGATGTGACACAATCCTGAGATCCTCTGTAGCCCATCAGTGAGGCAGGTAAACATCCATAGTATTTTTCAAAGCACATATCATGTCTCTTGTCTGCCTGGTGAGCTGGGATCTGTTGGTGGAGCTCTTTCCAGGGCTTCTTGGAGTGGTTCCATCTCCACTACCCTGATGCTGTGGTCAGTGCTGGGGCTGTGACTTGCACAGCCCCAACTCAGCCTCTCTGTGTGACAGTGACACATGGGCTTGTACCACGCCAGGACCCCACTGGGGCTCTGACACATGTAGGGTTTGAGCTCCTGAAATTTTCCTGCTCTACTGTAATTGCCGCTGGAAGTTTGGGTCAGAGGTGCCCAGACTGGGGATTGCTTTTAGGTGTTGACTCTTCAGATTTAAAAAGCTTTGGTGCATGTGCAGTTAGGGATGTTAATGAGCTTTTCTCTTAGAGCAGAAACTTGTGCTTGGTCATAAACATAATAAATTTTAAAATAATAAGCAAAATACTTGAAGTAGAAATTTTTGAAGGATGTATCAGTTCTGCACCAAGATGGTGATTATGGATTATTTTGGACTCTCTGAGAACAAGCATCTGCTGTAGAGCTTTTGTCTGCCCACGAGTCAGCAATAGAAAAAGGGAATGGAAGAGGTGCCTGGCTGGAGATGGAGGAGACAAGGTGAATACCCTAACCATGTATGAGAGAGATCTAAAACTCATCTCTGCTTTGAGCAGCAGTGGCTTCTCCCTCAGCTGTCTTAGGTGCTTCATCCTGCACTATCAACCTCTTCCCTTCATTCCTCTTCTTATCTATAGGCTCAGACTCTGAGAGACCACTGAGAGCAGCTCCAGCCCTGGAACTTTCACCCCTGTTTCTCTTTCTGGAGCTGCAGCAGGGACAGGGTCAAAGATCCAGACCTTTTATAGGAAATCAGCTTAACTCCATGAAATACCAGAACAAAGGAAGGCGTCTTTTGGGGATCTGGGAAGCTGCATTCTCATGTGTAATTTTAGAGATCTTATCACATCGTGTCAAACATGTTTACTCACTTTTATAGTGTCAAGATGTTTGATTTATCTCTGCTTTTATTATTTCAACATTAATGGAACCAGCAAGCTGTGTCGATGCTGAGGTTATGACATCTATTCCACAGAGTGAACTCAGGGCCAGGATGAGCCAGCCAGCAGCCCCCTGGCACCCAGCACCCAGCTCAGGTGAAGCACAGCCCTGGTTTTCCTGTTTCATTGCTGGAGCCACAGCTCAATCAGCTTCCTCAGCAGGGGCCAGAGCTCTCCTGGGTGAAGTTACGTGCCTCAAAACAGGCATTCTGTAGCTGGTGGAATTTTTGGCTGCTTGATTTTTTTTTTTTCTTGTCCCAGCCCTACAATAAAAATGGAAATCTTTCAGCAAAAGAAAACAATGACACTTCTTCCTTGCAATGGCCACTTTGAGCTGTTGCAAAACACCTCTGTGGGCAGCTACATTCACATATAACTTGCTCAAGAGTCAGGCTGGTGACTGAGACTGAGTATTTTTCATCCTGGGAGCTTTAATTCTTTGCAAATGTGCTCCAGTTTGTGGTCCTCACCTGTAGACTGTTTTCAGCAATTATAAAGGGATGATTTCCTGATTACCCAAAGGCAGTGCTTGGTGCTACTGTGCATCCCTTCAGTCTTCATGAGCTTGGTTACCTTTGCAAGGAGCAGTAGTGATAGGCTGGTGAGAAAAAGTGGTATTATTCCTGGGTGGAGTATGGGAATATTTAGCAAAGAGAAGGTTGAGAATGTCTTGTTATGAAGTTATTCCCTGGAACACGTGTGGAAAAGCAGACTTTGTTTGGGTAAAGTCTGCAGCAAGTCAGAGTTGTGCAAATGGAAGGGATGGTGTAAAGAAACCCTGAGGAAAACTGAACATGGTCTAATATAAAAGATCATAACCTTTCTGGGAATTAATCTAAAGAAAATGTGAGGTCCAGATATAGCTCCTGATTGAATGTTTGTTGCCAGTGTTTTGCTGCAGTTTTGTGTTACAAGTTTTAATGACTTGGATTTGAAGCAGCTTTGTGTTGAAACCAATGTACTCAGCATGTGATTGGAATGTTTCACAAGTATTTTGAATGATGTGTGTAATTATTTTTATGTGTGTTTATGGATTGAAAAATCCAAATACAGTGCCTCTTGGCCGACCCCATTCTGTTCCATGCATAATCCTTTAAAAACTTGGCACTGTTTGGATTCAGTGCCTGCTGCCTCATGTGTTTCATCCATTTTCCCCCATGCTCTTCTGAGCAGAAAAAGGGACCAAGTTAAAACTCCAAGCCCACTTATACTGGTGTTTGTTTCAGAGGCAGAGAGCATCTTGCCTTGACACTTGTTGAGAGCAAACCAGCTCTGCTGGCTTGGGCGGGATCCCAACATCCCATCTCTAGGGATGAGCAGCAAGTGCCCTGGTAGCTGGGGGGCTGCACCTGCTGAGCAGGCAGGTGCTGGGGACTCCCTGAGCTGGAGCTCCCATCAGAGCCAAAGTGTTGGAGAGCCCTGGTTGCTTCACCTTCCTCCCATGGATCCATCTAATCCCAGATGTGCCGAGAGTTTCTGGGCTGGCACTTTGTCCTGCAGCAAAGGGCCCTTGCTCGTTTTAATCACAGAGCACAGGGATGGTTTTGGTGAACCTCACTTTCTTGTCCTGCAGGGACAGGGGATGTGACATTCCTTATTTTGTTTCTCAGGGTAATTTACAGTTTCATGGCCATCTTTTACACATCTCTGTGGTCTTCTGTGCCCTTCCTCCTGCAACTCCTATTTCATCTGTGTCTATGTATTTCCAGTTCTAGTTTATATTGCTGGAGTATGAGCTAATGAGATGTGGATATGCTGTGTGTTTAGTTGTTCTTATCTGTGTTTCCCTTCTAATACTTTCTGATGTTCTGTTTCACTTTGATAGGACAAGAGGAAATGGTGTACTGGGGGATGTTTAGTTTGCCCATCAGGCAGAATTTCATCACTGAAAGGATTGTCAGGCTTTGGAAAGGGCTTTCCAAGCAGGTGGTGGAGTCCCAGACCTGTGGTAGTCAAAGGACCACCTGGACATGGCCCAGTGCTCCGGGCTGGGTGACAAGGTGGGGACCAGTCACAGGTTGGACTCAGTGATCTCAGAGGTTTTTTCCAACCTAAATGATTCTGGGATTCCATGATAACTGCAGGTAGCACTGAGCTGTGCTTTTGGCTTATGTACCATAATCCTGATGCCTCTGTTGTGAAGAGCTGATTGTGAGTTCACTGCTGTGGGGGTGAGACACTGAGCTGATTGACCACACTTCCTCAATTCAGTCCCCTTAAGGCAAAACTCCCTTCCTGCTTGTGCTTTCACATCTGGATAATGAATTTACTGCTGTGTTAAAAGAGAGGAAAAAAAATCCCAGTAAAGAGTGCTGTATTTCTAGGTCTGTTTCTAAAGAGGAATGAAAATGAGAAAGCCTTCATTTGTCCCTCAATTTAATTTGTATAGTTCCTGCTGGATAAGCAGTTTTGGGGAATAATGAAGCTGTGAGTTGCCAGGTTTGTACTGCCTGAAGTCATATTTCTCTCTGGAACAGATCTTTTCTGTGTTGCACAACTGACAAGACTTCAACTGCAAAATGTTAGCAATAATGAGGAATATCAATAAATTAGTATTGTGGGGGACTGGCCTGTAGCCTGCCAGCATCTGACTGTGCCTCATGGAAGAAAAACACCTCTAGAAACAACTGAAAGTCAATGCTGGAAGAATTGGTGTGAGTCCTCAGAGAGTGCCATTTATGTCAAATGGAGTTGGAAAAATTAATAAGACTGTGCCCTAGGCAAGAGTCAGACTTTGGTACAAAAAAGTCAGTTGAGAACAACCAGAATTTGTTTGGGTAAATCAGTTCCAATCCTCTTTGTGTTGGGTGGGAAAGAGAAACTATGCTCAGATGAGGAAGCCCTTGGCTGCAAACCAAAAAAATCCACTGATGTTTCATAAATGGTGTTGCCATCTGCAAGATCCTTTTTCACCATGAGCTGTAATGGCTCCACAGCTGGAATGGAACGGAGACCTCAACAGCAACTTAGTCCAGGTAGGAGAGCTGGGGGTGAGCACAGCAGAGAGGGAAACAGAGCTGCAAAGGGAATTTCTTCTTGGTTTTATTGCCTGAAGTAGAGGAACCAATGAGCCTTGCTGCAGACTGTCTGGAGGGGACTCACAGCTGCCTTGCACTGTTGGGGTGTTCCTCACCTCATTCCCCACCTGCAGCAGCCATCAAAGGGCTCGGGCTGCAGTGAGGTTAACACCTTCTATCTCCTCAGTATGCAGTAAATATAAAGTCACAAGCTTGTGGTTACATATCCATTTTGGAGAAGGAAAAAGGTTCAAAATCTCCAGATTCCTGGTTCAATGCAATCTGTATAGTAGGGGAGCTGAAAACAGGCCCAATGGTGTCAAGAGGTCAGATGTCTATACCATTAAACCCTATGTATATTTGTCCTTTGGAACACATACATGCACAGTTTAAGTCTAACAGGTTCTTCATTTCCTGCTGAAAGCAGTAATGATCTCTCAGGGCAATGTGAAAATTTCCTGGGTCACAGGGCTCTGATGTGAGATAGGAAATAAGTAGCATAAATTCCCTGGTCTCTTGTGCCAGAGCTGAAATAATTTCCTCCAGGAAAAATATACATATCACAATCAACCATGTATTTATAAATGGCCCAATTAAGAGCAGTAGAGTCACAAGTGAAGTCTGATTGATACAAGGAAGAATTCTGAAGGAGGTAGTGTACCCCACTTTTCACTGTTAATAATTTCTTTTCCCTTTACACTGACCTGTGTATATTCTTTTCTGGTTTTGCAAAGGGCAGTAGACAGTAGCATGTGTACAGTCTGCTCAAGCCTCATAAGATCTTGCAAACTCCTGGTTATTGTGTTGGGAGAAATCATTGAACAACTTGTTTCACGCTGAGCTCCTGAGATTGTGGCTTTGGCTTGTGAGCTGTTGCTCAAGCTGACCTGGGAGGTCTGTAGTGCTGGGACCAGGACTGAATATCAGGGACAGCAGAATTAAAACTCTGTATGAGGTCTTGAGATGGTTTTCTTGCTTTGCTATTTGAGCAGTGCTCCCTACCCTCAGTGAGCAACCTGCTCCCCGGTGTAGATTGTAGCAGATATATCTGGGAAAGTTTTTCCTGCAATGTTTGTTGCCTTTTGGATTTTGTTATTCTCTGGGCACTATCTGGATTTAAATACCTCAGAAGACATGTGAGCTGCTCTGAGATACCAAAGAACATATCAGGTAGGTCATTGTCTTGTGCTCTTCATTTTAGAGCAAGAACACAACTGTTTGTGTCTGCCTGAGCAGACTTGCTCTGCAATTCCATCCGTTCAGTTTTGAGACAGAAATGTCCAAAGCCATGGAATCTGCATCCTGTAGATGGAGACATGAATGTGAACAAGGTGCTTGGCTTCTAGAAAGAAGGTGACTGAGTAGGCAGTGAAATACCTGTCAGACACACCAGGAGGAAGTTGGAGCACTTAGTCACTATCTTGGTGGCAACTTCTTTGGGCTTTTTTTGAGCCCCAAAGGTGTTTGTGATTTTACAGAGGGTAAACAGGATTACAGGAAGGGCAGGATGCTCCAGATCACACTGAGTGACCACCTGGGAGCTGGGATGTGCTGTTTGGTGATCTGGGCTTTTAGGCTTGCAGGACTCTTGCATGGTGTAGACTCAAAATATGAACATACATCCATAACAAATATACAGATTTTCCAGGCTGCCAAAACCCCACTGTCCAATAGATTTCCAAGGGAAACTGTAGCTGGTTATTTCCACCCTCTGTACTGGTGGAAGGGAATAAGACTGAAACACGTGGCCTGGGTTGGTGTTGGGTCAAGTCTGGAGCAGAGCAAAGCTGTTGCTGCAGTTCCCCTTCCAAGTCGTGTTCTCTGTCTGATGAAAGACAGACTGGGAAAGCTTGATAGCTTAAAGTTGGTTTTGCTCTCCTTGAGTGTTTCCCCTTGCACAAGGAAAACCCTATCCCGCTGCTGCAGGCAGCACTGTGTTTGCTTGGCCTCTGGCAGGGCAGGGATGTGCAGAAAAGCAGTGATTTTAGCTAACAAAGAAAGTGAATGAATCCTTTTGTGCTGAGGTTGAAAGGATTGCACCACTGTTTTTTCAGACCTGTGAATCTTTTGGCGAGGTCCAGTCTCCTATGGAAACCAGGTGAAGGGGTTCTAAAAACAAATCTATCTGAAGTTGGGGTATCAGTCATTAGGAGCTGCCTCCTCCTGTGCCCCATCCTGTCCCACACTGCTTTTGGAGAACTGAAATAGTTTGCTCATTGTTCTTTCTCACGCAGAGTGCTTGTGACTCAAGCTCGAAATGCTTTCAGTTTTGGCCCGAAGTGCGAGCCCAACTATCCCAGATATTGGAAAATTACCTCTAAGCTCTTTTTGTGTGACATCATGACATTAGCAGGTTTTATACCTGGGGCAGCTCGTGGCAGCAATATACTTGTATTTAGAATGTTTCTGTGTTAGTTGGCTGGGGTTCAGCTCTGTTGTGGCTGCATGGATCATGTTCAGTCACGGGACAGAGGCAAAGCAAAGAGAACAACACCTGCTCTTAACTAAACCTTGTCTATGCAAGTCAGAATACAACAAGTGGGTGAAGGAGGATGAGGCTGGTTGCAAATATTCCCCAGCAGTGACTTTTCCAAGGAGTGCTCAAATTGGCTGTCATAGACTACAAGAAAAAACAGAGATCACATTTTCCTCTCAGGAAAGTGAGCAGGCTTGGGGAAGTCACACACTCCTCAGAAAGAATAAGGCTGGGCATGTAAATAGCATCACAGAATTGATGTGCAGGGTGCAGCCTGTGGATTGGAGAGGGGTGAGTTAGGATGGCCAAGACACAGCTCCTGGTGCTGGGCACGAGGAGAGAGCTCGTGTCCCCACAACCAGTTGATGTGGCAATGGCCCAGGCTGTAAAACTTCCCTGCAGCCATAAACTCATGTTGCAACAGAAAGCAAACACTGAGACGAAAAACAAGCTGTGTGATTGAAGAGGAAGAGAAAAATAATTATTTTTTTCTGAAGTTCCTTGGCCCCCTTGGAGTCAGAGCTGCTGTGGGTTGGGCTGGGACCCCTCAGTGGTGCTGGTACCCCATTATCAGCAGCTCGGTGCCATCTCTGCTTGGCACAGGGTCAGTTCTGGCCCTGGCCCTGGCCTGTGGGTTGTGATTTCCATCTCTAGGGCAAAGTGCAGGGGCTGACATGTGAGCTTGGCTGATGAGCCTGTAGGTGCTGATGAGGGGTAGGCAGCCTGTCTCTCTGTCTGTGTGTCTGTCCGTGAGTCCATCTGACTGCACTGGGAAGGGGCAGTATGGCTGCTTTGGACTCCAGTGCATTAACCCTCGTGGACTTGCTGGCTGTGGGGCAAATCTGCAAGCAGCTGTAGCTTATCCCAAAGGGCATTAAGTCCCCTCTACACATACCTTTGTCTTAGGATGAGATGGTCAGGGAAATATCAAATTTCTTTAAGATTATTTTGAAGGAAGCTCTGTGTCTCCTTTTACAGGCTGCTCCAAGGACCCACTTTTCAAAGCCTGAAGATGATTAGTTAATACAAGACAAAGTGTATCATTTTGTTGTTATAATGAAGCCAGAGTGCTGGCAGTCAAAGAGTTTCATACAACACCAGTTTTTCAGCTGAGGAGGTGTTTTAAAGCCCACTGTATCTCTGTGTGCCAGTGGGGTTTATAAGATATTAAACCATGGCTTTTTCAGGGGGAAGGGGAAAGGGAAGGGAAATGATCCATTAAAAGTTTTAAATTTATGTCACCACTAAAGTGTGTATATGAGATCACCTACCAAGGTGATCTCTAAAGTTACTTAAAGGAAACTTAGAGAAGGGTTAGGCAATTTTCTGTCAGTCAGGAACCCTGGGTACCACATCTGCCACACGTGGGGATCCCTGGCCGGAGGGAGCAGGGGAAGGATGCACTGTGCTTTGCCCATTGAGGGGATGCTGCTGGCTGCCCTAAAAGGTTTATAATTTTCCACTTGCAGAAGGCAGTTTCCTCCACCTGCCTTTGGGTCATGCTCGCCTGATTTTTGATCTGAAGGGAGTGGGGATTGCACAGCAAGTAGGAAAGCCCGAGCCAAAGCATCTAGGAATGCTGGAAAGAAGGCAGCACCTGGACTAAAGCTCAGGGTAAGTGGAGGGAGGTGGATGTAAGAATGCAGTGGGGAATTATGTTAATTCAGCTTTGTGTGTGTGATTATTCCATGGGGTCTCAACTATATATTCTGTCTGTGATGGCCTGAGCCTGGGACAGGAGTGCAATGGCAGTCAAATGTCCCCCAATTGTCTGGAGCATTTCTCTAATAGAGAAACTTCAGCCCTGAGCTGTGCAACCAAACTGCTGATATGGTGATATGGATACCTCAGGGAACTGCATCTGGTGAATCTTGGAAAACCATGCCTGAGAACAGCTTCCTTGTGTGAGCAGCTGTCTGGTGCTATGCAGGTATTTCACTGGTGAATTTTTGATCACTTGAATTATAAAGATAATTTCTGTCATACTGCCTTCATTTCCATAAAAATGTATGGCTATGATTATATTTCAGCCATAAGCTATTCCATGCACTATTTTAATGACGTACCAGATTAGCAAGGGAATGCCTTGCAAACCCGAAGGTACAGGTTTTGTAGGTAAGTGAGATTTAGAAACCAAACCCTACATAACTTGTATGCTTTGTCTCATGGTCTCAGATACCTGGTATTTCAGGAAAAATTAAGTTTCCTTGTGTCCTTTTTAGAGGTGGAGAAACAAAGGTTTGTTAAGGTCACGGCAGTGGTATTTTCAGGGTGTAATCAAACAAATG
The DNA here is from genome assembly GCA_013398175.1 of Climacteris rufus. NCBI lineage: Eukaryota > Metazoa > Chordata > Aves > Passeriformes > Climacteridae > Climacteris > Climacteris rufus. The sequence continues at coordinate 448,463 of VZRZ01002844.1, forward strand.
CAGGTCCCATCCTGGATTTAAATTGCAGATTTCCTGTTTCCGATCCTTCTTTTCTATTAACAAAGGAACAGTTGTAACATCTAGCTTTCATATTAGGCAGTAAGGCTTCCAGTAAGTCCTTGAGTTTCCTTTCACAGAAGGCTTTGGATCCCATTTTAGACTGTGGCAGAACTGCTTTGTCCAAGATGTTGTTGGTTCACAGAATATTCTGAGTTGGAAGGGACTCAGAAGGATCCTTAAGTCCAGCTCTTAAGTGGATGGCCCATAGGGATCAAACCCACAACCTTGGCATTATTAGCACCTGCTCTGAGCAACTGAGCTGATCTCAGTTTGTGTCTCTGCATAACTGAAGAGGTTTTGGACCTCTCTTCCCATGTATTCTGATCTCTGGGATGCTGTTGGGTGTTAATTGTGCTATAGCTGCTTCCTCAGTCAAAATCTGGGATGCTTTTGGGTGTTAATTGTGCTATGGCCGCATCCTCAGTCAGAACCAGATCCCTTGGACATGCGCAGTGTGTACACAAATGCTTGGAAAAGGGCGCTGTTTCTCCTGAAAAACATCGAAGCATTTTGAGGTCAAAGAATCCCAACAGCAGATACAGTTCTGGTTTGGCACTCTTGGAAGAGGGTGTTTCAGAAAACGATCTGCCTTTGAGAGGAAGCTTGTCTCTGGCTTTTGCAGAGGCTTTGGAGCATTGCCATGGCCACTGAAGCTGCCAATGTGTATTTCCTGCAAGAGAAGTTGTTGGTTGCATTCCATACAGTAATTTTCTAAACTCTGGTATTGGCCTCTAGAAAGGCCAAAAGCAAGACTCAGCTATGGAAGAGAGATGCTTTGTTCACACTTGCTGTCTCCCCAGACATGGCAGGGTTACTGTTTCAGGGTGATTGAACCATTGTCTGCAGCTCTGAGCAGGTCAACAGTGAAACGGAGCAGAGGAACAAGCAGCGCATGAGCTTGGCTTGTAGGGGGAGCAGCTTCTTGGCAGGCTTCAAAATAACTCTCCCACCACTTAAACAAAACAAAACAAAAAAAAACAATCATAAGAGAAGGTGCCTAATTCTTGGGAAGGCAACTGGATCTGCAGTGGATGAGTGAGGGAGTTTTGGCAGCATCTCCGTGTGGCTGCACAGCTGCTGGGCCTGGCATGAGCTCCTGGCAGCAGGGGCTGCTCCACGTGCCACAGCACAGGCCTGGCAGGCAGGTCCTGGGTTGGTCCTTGCTGTGTTGTGGTGTTCAAGACCACCTTAATTGGCACCATCCAGCTTCCTGCTGTCAGGTAGCTTTGTTGGAGGAATGGTACAGTATCAAGATGAAGCCCTGCTGACTTGTCCAGCAGTCTGCAGTTTTCTGGAGCAGGGGACATCACATGGGGGACACCACAACATTTCTGTGTTTGTTTCTCTGAAGCTGCAGGGCTGGTGAAATGTTTGTGCCCTGGCAGTGGAGTTCTGCCCAACACAGCTGCCCTGCATGGCCCATCAGGCCTGGGAAATATTGAGGCTGAGGAAGAGGAGAATCTGAAACAACTCTTGTGTGGGTCAGAATTACCAAATTCTGCTCTGGGAGACTAACCCTTTCTGTGGAAAATGAATGAAACCAAAAGTAAAATTAAAATTTTGAGTTAGATTCCCAGAATACTGATATTGTTAGTGCTGACAGCTCGCACTGGGACAGCTGCTATTTAGGTTGACTGGCTTTGAGTGAAAGGTTCAGTCCTGTTAGCAATTCCTCAAACCAAGAAATCCTTGGGAATCCAAAAACCCCCAATGTGTGTTTTTGCTGCTACATTCCATAGCCACAGCTTGTTTCCTTGTGCTAATTCACATCATGTGTTGCAATATGTTAAACCAGTCCAGGCTGAGCAGCTCAGGCCAGCCAGCAGCAGCCAGCCTGCATTTAGGGTGTGAATTTGGTGTGAGGTGGCATTTGGGACTGATTGTGACTGGCACACATTTATTTGCAATATAAGCTTGCTGTGAAGTTGCTGAAAGCCAGGGGGGTGACTGCAGGGAAAAAAAAATGCAGACCTGGGACCTACGGCAAGAGGGGGTTACATTAACTTGGGCTTCATCCCTGGAAATGATTACCCAGCTCATGACTTATTGTATCAATATTCAACTTCTCCACAGATGTAGAAGCCTTATTTATGTGCTGGAGGTGATCCTTCCAGGCCAGGGCAAACCCTGCCTGCAGGAAGGGCACAAGATAAGGGAAACAAAGTGGCTTTGTTGTTGGCTTGTTTGGTTTTGGTTGTGCTTGTTGTGGTGGTTTGGCTTTCTTTTCAAGGACATGTCCCCAATATAAGTGTCCTAAGCTGGCAACATCAAAGTGTAATGGGAGACAAACGCCCCAGTGTTGGAGCAATTCTCTAACACAGAAGCTGCTGCCCTAAGCTGGGACTGTGGGAGCAAACCAAGCCACACACATTCACTGGAGGGGCAGTGTGAGCTTGCAGCAGATTAAACTGAAGGCTGATCAATTCTGTATGAGTGCTAAATAAACCCCTGAAACTCTGTCTCCCTAAGGCTCAGCCTCCACCTCTTCCCAACGAGGGACCAGGTGCTGCAGTGTTCAGGATAAACCAAGCATGTTAATCCTTACAGGAACCCTCATTTTCTTCCGCAGCAAACTTTTCCAGCAGAAACTGCTTGTTTGGACTTTCTGGTCTGTGGATCATGTGATAAAAACAGGGGCAAAATGCAATAAAACAATGGCTTGTTGAAAGGGTGAACTGTGGACTAGGAGGAAGCAAAGTTATTCTTAGATCCAGCTGCAGTTTATGGCAGCCCGGGGCTGGGACTGCTGTTTGTGGTACAGCTTGCACAGGGTGATAAAAAAAAAGCTCGTTAGGTGTGTCAAAGGGAAAGGCCAAGTCAAGGAAAGATCTTGTGACTCTGTGGAGCTATCTGGAGTTGTAGCGAAAAGGGGAAAGGAGAGGGTCAGGCACTCCCCAGGGCACGTTCCTGTTGTAAACCTGTGCTGCAATTGCTGATAGTTAAAATCTGCTTTGATAGTTTGATTTGTCTCCTTACAACCCCCAAAGAACCACAAGCAAAAGAGACAGAAGAAAGCAGCAGATCTTACCCTCCTCTCTACCCCATGCTTAGAAGCACTGAACTTACAGACCCTGGGACCCCTTGCGTGGCCAGGTAGTGCCAGACTCGGGGGCAGCTCTCAAATCCAGTCTGTACACGTCGCTGTTGAGGTGCCTAGAGGGACAGAGGGACTGCCAAGGTACCTGTAAGCAGGTTCCTGGGAAGTTTTTTGAGAGTGTGATTGTTTTTTTCTACGTTTTCCAACTGCAGTTCCTGCAGTTACCTCACAGCAGCGTGGACTTGCCTTGTTTGCATTGTTCAGTGATACTGCTGACTTGCACTCCAAAGTGAAAATGAAATCTGCTTGTGCTTTATAGACGCGAGAAGCCAGTAAAGAGCCTTTTTCTCCGAGATCCCTGTGCTGTCTGCACTTCCTCTGGAAGGGTTGCTGAATGCATTGGGAGTTGGAAAGGCTGCTCAGGCACTTGGAGATGGGAATGAAGAGGCACGAAGGCTTCCCTGGACACAAACAGCTTTTGAGGTACTCACACTGTCTTCTTCTTCAGAGGGTCCTGTCTTACAGTCTCTGTGTTCTCTTACAAATTCTTGCTTTCCTGTTTTTAAGTAGGCATTCAGAGACAGGCATTGAAATGTTTGTGGCAGGAGGGAAATTATTAGTGTGCTGCACATTTTCTCCTTAAGGAAGAACGTGTGTTACTGGTGCTTGTGATCTTTGTAATTAAATAACACCATGTGTGCAGCCCAGACAGGCAACTTCCACAGAGCTCTGTGTGACTTCACACTGCTTGTGTGAATGCAGAAACCCAACAGCTTCCTCAAGTGGTGCATTTACAGAACAGTGTGAGTGACCACAGAAATAAATCTATTACAGTATTTTCATGTTCATGTAAATACCAAATAATTATTTTTTCCCATATCCATTAACCATTTTTTTTTAATCATAGCTCCTTAGCATGTCTTGCTGATACCTTCTTTTCCAAAATTGCCATCTTGTCATGTTTGCAAATAAGAGAGAATTTGTCAGAAGGGTTACAGAAGAAATCCCTGCAGCTCTCCTCCTTTCCAAGGAAAAGCTGCCACTCAAGCTGGAGCTGATTGTGCATTTGCCTAGGTCCAACCTGACCCACGAAAACCCAGCCTGGTGGCTCTGGGTTCAGACTGACACAAACCAGAAACAAAACAAAAAGTATTAGTAAGTAAGGACAGGTGTTTTAAAATAGAAGTTAAACCAGTGAAATGCTTCATTCTACTCAATGTGCTGCAAGCAGAAAAAATAAATGTTAGCAATGTTTTCTAATGGTTGCTGTGGAATTTTTTTTTCAGAGCGGGTGGTGGGAAGCCAAAGTGTGCTTTACCTTTAGGATTTTTTGCAGAGATCTCTCAGCTCAACCACAATGTGCTCTTGGTTGGTCTCTCTGCAGTGGCTTGTTGGAGCTGTGGAAACAAACTGCACTCATATGCTCACTCCGGAAAGAGCTCCTTTATCCCTTCACATGATTTTGTTTTGTTCTGTTTATTTGTTTTTATTGCAAAGGCTTGTTGAGAGTGGTATACAGCAGATCAATGAGGTGAAAATGATAGAGAAAGTGATACCAAAAGTATCTCTTATGTAATTCCTGCTCCTTTTCTGAGGGAGAGCTTAGAGCAGAAAATGAAATCTGTAGGATCTTCTGAAGTTCTTTGGGTTTTATTCTGTTGCTGCCTTACTTCCTTCAGTAGTATTATTTTGTTCAAACTGATTGCAACTTCAGCCTTCTCCATGGGACCCTTAAGGTACCAGATAAATCTTTTAGAGAATGGGGTGCCTTGTTCCAGCAATCTGGTTCTGACCATAAAACCCATAGACTAAAATGCTCCCAAAGCTATAGAGCCCAGGGTGTGTGGCTGGAAGAGGGAAAAGGAGTGGGAAAATGCAGTGGAGAACACTGCAAAAGGAGTGGGAAAATGACAGCTGGAGAACAGCACTGGATTTTGTGTATATGACTGTGCTTTATGCTTGGCTGGAGAGGGAAGGGCATCTAAACCCTGGGGCAGCAGTGCTGTTCTGCTGGCTCCTGTGAGGAGTTTGGGGGGACTCTGCTCTGGGCACTGTGGGGGTCCCCACTGAAGCTGTGCTGGATGCAGAAAGTCTGAGGAACCCACTGGAAAGGCAGTGAGCTGGTTTAACTTCTGCTGGAGTAGGAAAAAACAAGGGTCAGAGTATTCCAGATCACTGGCTCATCACTCTTGAGAACTTTTGTTCTGTAGCTCCTATTGCATTAAAGACTGAATTTCCTTCTTGTCTTGCAAACACTGCAGTTATTTATTGCTTGTGTTTGTTATGATGCTATGCAAGAAGGAAAAGCCTGAGAGTTTGAGATAGTGATGTTTCCTCAAAGAGATCCTTTTGAAAACAAAACCAAAGGACTTTGTTAGGGCTCTACAGATTTTCTGTTAAATCCACTTTCTCCTGCTGGTGATCTCAGGTGGGCTGGTTTGTGGGTCAGGTCTGACCTGAAGGAAGCTGGGTGTGAGTGGCTGGTGTTTGATGAGGGAACTCCAGAGCCTCCTGCTTGTTACTTTACTCACCTACTGCTTGCAGCTGATCTGCTTTTAGGGTCTGGCTTTGCTCCATTAGAGTTCTGTAGATAACTTCAGAAGCTCTGAAAAGTCAAAGTTTGTATTACTTTGAAAAGAAAGGGAAGGCAAAAAAGGGTGAAAAATATTTTCTGCCCAAAGAGAGAGTTTCACTTTAGATTTGAGTGTTTTATTGAAGTAAGTTTAAAACTGATAGCAGGAGGTGGCCAAGACAGCTGGACAGTCTCAGAAAGCTGCCAAAAGAGAGGATTTTAAGACAGATCAGTGGGAGGGTACAGAGATTTGGTGGACAGTGTTCTGGGTTTTGAAACTGAAGAGAAGAGGGGGAGTGGGAAGGATTGTCACCAGAGAGAAGAGAAAGGAGCAGAATGAGGAGAGGGGCAAGAAGACCACACAAGAGAGGACCAAGTGAATGAGGATGGAAGATAGAGACCTCAGGCTGAAAACTACTGGGGAAAAACCAAACCTTGACCTCTGGGCAAACAACTCTACCAGATGTGCTGCAGCTGTTCTGTGGAGGGAACATGCTCAGGGGCATGAATCCTCTGGAGGGATTTAAAAGATAAGTAGATGTGGCACTTAAGGACATGCTCTAGTGGTGGATGTGGCAGTGCTGGGTTAACATCTGGACTCAGTGAGTCTTTTCCAAACTAATGATTCTATGATTCCAAGATTGTTGTCAGTTCCTTGGCACTCTGCTCACCCCAAGGGTAGGAGGGATGGACATTGTTAACTGGTGCTTTGCAATCAGGAAATGGGATAAAATGTGAAATATGAACGATCAGTATAAAAAAAATAAATTAAAAAATTGAAAAGACAGGATCAATTTTTCAATGCATGGAAAGAAGATGAGATTGTTGTTATTACTTGGTGGAGCCAGAGAAAATCCTTTCAGGACCGTCCAGGTGAGCAGGAGCTCTGTGCACAAAGTGGAAACTCTGTTCCCTCGTGTGGTGGTGGAAGAGGACGTCTCACACCTTGGAGGGTGTGTGTGAAGCAGTGCAAGGAGCTCAGCTCTGTCCAGAATTCCCTGGGTTTGCATCCTGTGCAGGGGTGTTGAGAGCCAAGGTTTTATTTCACAGGAAATTTTGCAGCTGGTCTCAAGGATTGGTTCCTGCCAGCAGCCGGGATGGGTGTGTCCTGCAGGTTGTGTTTCTCCTCGATCACTTGTTTCTGGGAAATGGGGTGGCAGTTTCAGCTGAATAGATAATTAGGAATTAGTGCACAGTTAACTTGGAAATTTCTTCAAGGTACTTCTCCGGTGGTGACAGCAAAAAAGTTGTTTTAATGAAAACTTCTAAGAGAAAGGTCCTAAGAATAAAGCAGTTTCTGTTTTCCAGAGCTAGTCTAGTGAGGAAAGTTAGGTGAATTTTCTATTTTTTTTAATATTTGACAAGTATTTTACTAAAACATATATCATAAAGTCATGATAGTTTCCTTAAAATAGCTGAAATTTAACTTCTGACTAAATCCAAGGGGTGTTTTGAAAAGAAATACCAAGTGTTTGTTTGTTTGTTCATTTGACTTGAACAGATATTTCCCACCTGATCTCAGAAATTAAAAATAGACTTCAATTTGACAATGCATATTTCATCTTAGGCCAAGTGAAACACTTATTAGCATAATTCATCTTGATAATTTTTTGGTGTGTTTTGTAAGTGACAGCAAGTGAAGCTGTTCTCTGCTGCAGGGCTGTGTGCAGGGCCACTGGCATGAGGAGCCTAGAGGACCTGGACACGGAGCCCAACAGGCTCAGGAGGGATTTCCCTTTCCCTGCAGAAGGAGAGGGCCCTGTTCTCCTCAGCTGAGCTGAGGCTGAGCCACAGGTGGAAAGGAGTGTGGGTTTGGCACTTGTAAAAGCCCTTGCAGAGCGCAGTAACAGCAGAGCAGTGGAGGGTTCCTCTGCCCGACTTCCATCGCAGTTACCATGGCTGGAAGCCGCTGTCCAGCACTCGGCCTGGGAGCTGTTTTCTTTCTGTCTGCAGAAAGAGGACAGAGGGAATGGGTGCTAAGCACTGCCTGTGCTGTCCCAACAGGGAGATGACTGAGGGAAGAGCCTGCTGAGCCTGCCCTGGGACTGTGGAGGATCTGGGAGAGCTCCAGCCCCGCTGGAGCCGAGCCCCTGTGCAGCCCCATGGACTCTCCGCACCTCCTGCGCTTGGGTTTGCTGCTCCTGGCTGCTGCTGCTCCCCATCCAAGTGAGTCTCCGTGTTTGACCTCGGTGCCTTTCCCTGCACAGCAGTAGCTAAAACCCTCTGAGCTCTTATGAGAAAGTTCAGCTGTGCCCAGTGAAAACTAAGACCACAAAATCTCTAAGGTGAGGAGAGAAATTAAGAAGGTTCAAGCTCATTAGTTTGACCTGTGACAGTCATTTCTTCTGGGAGAGGTGACTTTTTGGGTCTGTCTGATGTCAGATGAGGTAAGCCCTCTCCCGAAGGGCTGAGCCTTTCCCAGGAGAGTCGGAGTGAGGAAACCTGGGACGCTGCACCCCAAGTGTGCAGTCTGGCAGCTCAGCTCTGAACTTCACTGCTTGGGATGTGGCTGTGTGTTGGAGGGACACCTGGTGGGATTGTGCCAAGGAGTTGGGGAAGGAAAGGAAACAAAAGCAGATGATTGACCTGAGCTCAGCAAGAGAAACATCTTTCAACTCACTTCCCAAGCTGCCAGCTTCTAAGTTAAAACACCAGTGTTAGCTGTGTGGAAATTCTATCATATTTCTACCCCAAAAGTTATATTGGGGACTGGCCCAATACTGTTTAAAATTTGCCCATTGTCTCCTAAGCCCTGACTGGGCTTGTCTGCCAAAACCCATCTTCTTCTCTAACATAAACATCTGGGGAGAAAATTGGTAGAGAATGTTTTTTTCTTTGTTTTCTGATTTAGATATTGTGATGTCCAGTGACGGCTCTGAGTGGACACAAGACTCTTCCTCTGGCAAAACAACAGTGACAGTCTACTACTGTAAGGACTGTGAGAGCAGCATATGTCAATCTGGGCTAGACAGTTTTGAAAAGTTTGACAAAATCACTGAAACACAAAGCAAGATTTTTTCAAATGAAATTATTGAGCTGGTGACCAGCGAAACACACATCACTATGTGCCTTCAGCAAGGAAATTCTTTTCTTGAAGGAATTTATGGCATTGTCTGGGAGAAAGCCAGTGGAGCAGAATTCTTGTGTGGCATCCTGAATTCTGGAGGTATGTTCTACTTGGAACCTGGCTACCCTCAGATGGAAAACATATTCCTGAGTATGAAACTGTACTGTTATATATTTGCACAGACAGTGAGGTTAATGAGTAAGTTAACTGGAGAGAATGCATTTCTTCTGTGAAAAAAAGCCATTAAATAATTCAGAAAAATAAATTCAATTCTCTTGGGTCAAACACTGCTTAAAACTACACTAGAAGAGAATCATGTTACTCTGATTTATAGAGGTACTTTTTTTTATTGGCATCAGCAATTCTCATGGTGAAATTCTGTGCCAGGTTGCAATGTGGGAGTCCCACCTGCTTCAGCCAGAACACACCCAGACTGAGGTTCAGCCTAAAGAGCTGCTCCATGCTGCTCTTCTGTCCAATTCGATAAACAACCGGGAGCATCTTTGCAGCTTTCTCACAAAACTGCCAAAATCAGAGATTCAAACACCTGTCAGTGCATGGAGCAAGTGGCTCCAGGAGGACAAAACTTCACAGTGGCTGAGATTGCAGAGGTGTAATTTAGTCAAATTCCATGCAAGTCAGTGCCACTTCTGTCTGTAGATGGTTCTCTGAGAGGAGAATTTATCAGCTCTCTTATTGGACTTAGAGCATCCTTTTTAATTTTCTTGCTGACAGAAGAAAACAGAGAACAATAATTTTCAACCTTTGTATGTCTTCATTCAGCCTAGCAATTCCTCGGATGTTTAATTTCTGCCCACCATTAACCATTTCTCTACTGTATTTATGCTTACCAGTCCTAATATGTACATGCTGTCCCTACTGTGTAAAACTTGGGTGACACTAAAACATTCATGGTGAAAACTGGAAATTGGTGTACACACAGATGCCTGTGTCCCTTGAGAGGGTAAGGGGTGGATGTGGAGGTGCAGGTAGGAAGGAGTTTTCCAGAATCTCTGAGAAGAAGGATAAGCTCTATAATGGCACAGTGGGATGCAGGGTTGGTGGGAGATGCACTCCAGGGTCTCAGACATTTACTGAGCTGCTGGTCTTGCTTGTTCCTCTTCTTTGCTTCTTATGGATAAAAAGGAGCTGCAAAATGTTGTTGTAATTGTTATTTGAATAGATTTTTATTGCATAAAGGTAATTATAATTTTTTACAGATGTTTACTTGTTCTTAATTGCATGAGATAAATTTCTTTCCTTCTTCAAATATTTCCATTATTAATTCACAGAACAATTCATCAGTTTTAGTGAGAAGGAAATCTAAATGACAGTGGTTGATTTGAACTGCTAGGGAATGAAACAGCTGCAACTTGTAGCAATCCAACTTTTTGTGTTGCATGATCCCCTTTTTTAATTTGTTAACCTCTTCAACATTTTTCACCCTTCATTGAAGATCTTCTACATGATCCATATTTATAATTAAAACTTCTTTTACCTTTCAGCTTTCTCAGAAAATGGGAGAGGGAACATCAATACTGAGGAGAATAAAATTTGCTGTGAAGCAGAGACAGACAGCTGGAAAGTCAACCCTACCTTGAAGTGGTACACTGAACCATTAGGTCCAAAACCCACCACAGTACCAGCTGAGACCCCTGGTGTGGGAATTCCAGGTAAATCTCTTCATGTGTTTGTTGGCCTTTTGATTTGAGAGGGGTTTGTCCAGAGAGCTTGATGTGAACAGAGTGTAACATGGGCAGGGAGATGTTCTGTACATTCATACCTTGAACCCACATGTGCTGCAGCTGTCCAGAGTCAGAGACCTTCCCCTGGCAACTGGAGGTGTCCAGTCCTGGACAGCGATGTCCACAGGTTCAGGTTTTGTAGTTATATAGTGACAGACACAGAGGTGCTGAGGGAAGGGGGTACATGTTGGGTGTGCAACAAGTTCCCAAGAATTCCCCTTACCAGTAAGTGATAAATGAAACTTAGCCTCCAGACTAAGAGGACATAAAGCTGACATCTATATATTCAAATTTCTTTCATGGTAGAAATCTCTGTCATCTTCCTTAGGTCATGGACAGAAGAGTTTTTAAAAATCAGTCATTGTGGATTTCCTTATTGGCCTTTGAACCCTTCATTAAGGATGGATCTCACACCTCTTGTTGGTTATTTCAGACGAGATCGATGTTCAGAGGTATCTGTTCTAGTGGGGAGTCAAGAATTGGCTTTGAATGTTGATAAAATCAGCATTGTGACAGGTACCTTCATTAAGATATCCCGAGTCAGAGTTCTTTGTTCTGTCATTCGTCAGTTCCTTCTCTCCTTGTCAGCTGTTGTGGGGTGCACTGCACAAGCACCAGGCCCAGTTCTTGTGTGTGCTGCTCGCAGGACAGCTCATGGCTTGGCACTCCAGCTTGGTTCACTTGGATTCTTTCTTTTCTTCTATTCTCCAGGCAGTACTGAATTTCTCACCAGCAAAACCAACAGTGATGCTATCTTGTTCGCATTCCTGTTTGTTGGTGCTCTCGCAGGAATGGCCACGGTGTTTTACTGCTTGAGACTCCGGCGTTGCCAAGGTACAGTCTGACAAAGTGTGGGTTCCCTGTGGGTACCACAGCTGGTAGGGGGAAAAGCACAAAGGGTTTTTCTCCTGGATTTAATCTCCATTGTGTTGTTCATGAAGTTCATAATGATCCTCACTGGGCCAACAGCTGGAACGAACTCCTCTCCCATGGCTGCCATGACAGGGCCCATCCAGTGGCTTTGTTATGAAAAATGAGCACAGAATGAATTTCCTCATTGCTTCCTCCTGAAATGAGAAGGAAGGGATGGCAGGGCCAGGTGACTGCAGGGCTCAGTCTTCCCTCCGTGGGATCCTGTGCCTTGGAGCAGTCCCAGACTGCAGCATTGCTGTGCAGCTTCCCCAGCAGAGACGTGTCCCAGGCAGGAGACTGATGGACATCCAGGGTGTTCTGACAGGGCCTTCAGGAGAGCAGTTCCCTCTCACAGCCCTGCCCACTACAGAGACAGCTTTAATTTAAGAAAGAGTCTTTTCCTAAATGCATCCAAGAGGAAAGTTTTTACAAACTAATTTGCATGGAGAGAGCTGGGATGGGCTGTGCGGAGACTTGAACAGACACCCCTTGACCCTGACATGTGGTTTTCCCCCTCTATCCTGTGTCCAACTTGACTCCAGGGGTTTTGGCACCTTGTCTATGCCCAACACTGAGATCCTCTCAGTTACTGAACTAGTCCATCCCCTAGAAACATGTTGGTTGTTTCTTTCTGAGAGTCAAAGGATTAAATTTCCAAGCCTGAATTTGTGTCAGGAGGAGTTGCACAAGTGCTTGCAAAGACAACACAAAACTCGTCTCACTGCAGTTGTTACATCAATAAATTAATGGATGTCTTGGTGTGATGGGTAAAAAATTTACCACCAGTGACTGTCCTGAGGTGCTGCCCTAGGGTGCAGCGTTTAGTGATGTCTCAGGTCTGTCCTGCAGCCCCTCTAAGGCAGAGACTGATGGATCACAGCACCAGAACAGAGTCTCAGCAGAGAGATGAATCCATGTTCTTGGTCATGAAGCTGCAACGCTTTCAGAGCAAGAGGTGGTCCAGTAGCAGGTGGGGCAGGGGAGCTGCCTGGGAGACTTCACACTCCAGATTTCCAAGCCTAAATACAGGCATTTGGATTATAATTCTCGCTGCAATCTACTGTTTACTTTTGTGGCCTCACAGATATTTTTCCTTCAATTGTGCAGCTTTTAGTCAAGACAGACGGGCTTCTGACAGAGAAAGCCTCACCATGCTTGAAAAGCTTCTACAAAGGGGAACACCTCTCTGCCAGCAGCATGCTCCTCCTCTCCCATGATGTACACCCACCAGCTGAACAATAGAGGCTGATTTTCCATGAGAACTCCTGGTTTTGTATTGACAAATAATCCTGTTTACACAAATGTACCTTCACTACATCTGCACCTTCACTGAGGACTGCGACCGTTGTCCAGCTCCAGGCCTGTGTGAGCTGCACAAACATCCAGGAACACCCATCCTTCTCCTGGTGCTTGGCTGAAGAGAACAGCCAGCCCAGGGTGTGTGGCTGACTCAGCAGCACAACTTAAACCAGCTAAATTCTCCCTGTGACTGAAACTATGGACTGATCTGAAATCCTTCCCATGCTCTCTGCATTGGCTTTCACTTGGTAACACCATGGCACTGCCCACGTGTCTGTATTTCTTTAACTCTCTGGATTCATAAATGCTTTCTGCACAGCTGGCTGGTTTGTTGAACTAGAGGGGTTTGGTCTTTTGAACAGACATTTGATTTTGTCCCCACCTGCAGGCTGAGGACATCTCTCTGTGTTTGTTCCTGTGCAGGAGTGGGTGGGAGGCTGTATGTGGCTCCCTCAGGAGTGGCATTGGGTTACAGAGGCCTTGGCCTCCCCCAGGCTGGACAGAACTGTGGTATCAATCTTCCTGACAAATTTGGCAATTTTAGGCAGTGTGTGATGAATACATCCCCTTAGAAATCCCCACAGGGTACTTGGTATCTTTAAGATTCACCATTCCCACTTAATTTGAATAAATCCTAAACTTTTACATTACATCTAATTTAGTATCGGGCTGTTGAGCAACAATCATTGGCAGCACAATTGGAAAAGCATATCCCTGAAACAGTGTGAATGTCTGCTCAATCATATTTACATGGTTTAATTCCCCATAAACCTGTAGCTGAAACTTCCAGCAGGATATCTCAAAGGATATGCAGGATGTTGTGTCACTCTTGAACTTTGCTACAGTCAAATCTAAAGGGAAAAGTTAATAATGTAAAACATTCAAATAATTTTTAAAGTTAATTTTAAAAGACAGAAGAGCATCTTCTATCCCTAAATTTACCTTTCATTGGGCTCAGGACACCAATGCTCTTAGGGCTTGGTGGGTTTTTCTTCCACTCCCCAGTCAGGGCTTTACACTCACACTTTAACTCAGCTCTCAGCTTATTTGTTGCAAATTTTCGATTCTAAAGTGATGGAATGCAGTCAAACCTTCCTGAAGAGATGACAAACCAGGAATTTCAAGGTTTTTTAGTGAGTATGTATGATGTGTTGATGATCCAGTTGTGAACTGGATTGTGAACATTATGAGGAATGTTTAGTCAATGAACCAAAACTAAAGTTATCTGTAAAGAGTCCAGACTGTGCAAGAAGTTGGAAGGAAAAAGCCTTTTCCTCTTTATACAGCACTTATCAGAATTGCACTTCCATTCTTTTTCCCACAAGACTGCTGGAAGCTTTTGACAGAGTAGAGCTGTGTCAAAGCAGTGAAGAAGAGGACTTTTTGGGATAAAAGCCATCTTTTTAATGAGAAAAAAACTGCTGCTGTAGGTTGGGAAAGGAGCCCTCAGATCAGTAAATGTGTCTATGTGCAACATGTGTGAAAACAATCTGTGTGTATGTGGTGTTCAAATCCATGGCTGACACTGGTTGGGTTTGGAGTAAACTGGGATTTTGAAGGACAAAGAGATGTTTGAGAACTCTCATTGTATTAACTTGAGGTATTCAGGTTTAGTGACATGCAGATTGAATTTCTACTCTGTAACAGCAGCTGGGGCCAGAGAGCTGGACATATTTTGAGAGGAAAAGTTATGTGGGCACCTCAGTGAGGTTGGTCATGAGACACAAGTCACAGACTGATCTTTGTGGCTCACTCAAACACACTTTCCTTTATATCTCTTCTTCCTGTGGGTGATGATGCAGTTGTTATATTTGGGAACATCGCTACCTACTGTTCTACTTTGACTCTTTGGAGTTGTGCTATACTAGTGGACACCAAAGGTGCCACATCTCAGGAAAAGCAGTCATAATATGCTTTAAAAATCTACAGTCTTTTTTCTCAACAAGGGCATTTTGCTATGCAATACACACATATAGGCAAGTATTTGTAATCATAGGATCATGAATTGGTTTGTGTTGGAAGGCATCTTAAAGAACATTTTATTTTGTCTTATGAAAAAAAAAAATCAGACAGTACTAATGTCCCTGCCTCACCAAATGCCTTAATTTGATAGCTGTAATTCCATTTGTGCTGTTATACCAATCACAATAAAACTTCAGCTTAAACACTGGCTATTCATTGTGCGGTGGTGCATCCTCCCCCATCACCAGGCCGCACTTTGATCTGAGAGATGCTCGTTAGGCCTTGGCCTTGATGAACAGCCCCTGGGCTCGGCTCCTCTGCAGCTGATCAGAAACACCGTCTGCTCGTCTGACGAGCTCCTGGGTTTTTATGAACATCCTTGGAAAGTGTTTTCCTGCCTGAATGGCACAACGTCCCTGTTCTCACACTTCCAAAGCACATGTGGGGCAAAGTGCGGCCTGGAGAAAACATTGTTGTGACTAAAGCCTGTTTCTTGGGGCCCTATAAACAGTGATCCAAAGGGAGACCCTTGGAGCTCTCCTGGGAGCAGCAGTGACCAGAACCTCCCTCTGAGTGGGGCCTGACGATCCAGGAACTCTCCCGTTTGCTGCACTTGGGTGATCCCCGAACGGCGACGGATGCTGGGCCGATCCCCCCACTGCTCGAGGCCCAACCTTGGCCCAGTGAGGAGACGGAAAGGTATTTAGGAGGACACAGGGAGCATTTCTCTGCCTTTGAGGGGAATTTGTCACAGGTACCTTGCACTGACTCTTTGTGCACACATGTGCAGATGCTATGGCAGATGTGGGAGAAATGCTGCTCTCTGAGATGTTTAAGTACCTGACACATCTAAGTTAAGCCTGTAAGTATGGCTCTCCACTGTTCCTCGTCCTGTCCCATGGTGTCAAGAACACCCAAGTTTACTGCAGAATTTCTCATTAGGGTTTTCTTTGGATTACCTCTGCCCCTACTCTGGTCCAAATGGCTTGTGCCAGGTGATGTGATGGACACAACTCCAGTCAAGCAGCAGCAGTGCTGCTGCAGTGTGTGGGTTTGGCAGGGTGTGTGTTTGGCAGGCTGTGTCCAGCACTGATCCCTGCCAGGGAATGAGCCAAGCTCAGCCCCACAGCATCCTCTGCCCTGGGACCTCAGAAGCAGATCTCAAATCCAGTCTGTTCACATTGCTGTTGCAGTGCCTAGAGGGACAGAGTGACTAGCCAGGTACCCACAAACCGCTTCCTGGGAAGTTTTTTGGAAGTGTGATTTTTTCCCCATGTTTTCCGACTGCAGTGTACCACACAGCAGCGTGGAGTTGCCTTGTTTGCATTGTTCAGTGACACTGCTGACCTGCACTCCGTAAGTGAAAGTGAAAATCGAATTGCTGGTAATTAGGCACTAATTACATTTAGTTACATTTTAAAGAAAGGAGGAGTAAGTAGCCTGCTTTTTCTCTGGGGTCAAAGTGACTTGCTCATCTCCTGAGCAGGGCTGTGGAGGAGGAGTTAAATGAATTGAAAGTTGGAAAGGTTGCTCAGGCACTTGGAGAAAGCAGTGGAAGAGGCATGAAGGCTTCCTCGGGCACAAAGAACTTCCGAGGTACTCACACTGTCTTCTTTAATTGGTCTTATTTTAGAGCTAATCTGTTCTCTTAGAAATTGTTGCTTTTTCTTCTTGTTAAGTAGACATTTGGAATACAGTCGGCTTTCTGTGTTGCAAGTTCAACTTTGAGAGAGTAATTTGCTATGGTAGAAAACACTTATTGTCTTGGTAAATGTTGGAATTTTTTATTACCTTGGCTTTACCATGAAGTGATGGGAGAAGGAAAAGCCTGAGAGTTTCAGGTAGTGATTTTTCCTTAAATATATTATTTTTAAAACAAGTTCAAAAGACCTTCTTAAGGATCTACAGATTTCCTGTCAAATCCACTTTCTCTTGTCTGTGATCTCAGGTGGGCTGGTTTGTGGGTCAGGTCTGTCCTGGGGGGAAGCTGGGTGTGAGTGACTGGTGTTTGTGGAAGGAACTCCAGGTCCTCCTGCTTGGGAATTATTCACATTGTCATCGCCAAGATGGAGGTCAAACCTGCTGGTTTGTGTGCGGGGCTTGTGTAATAATTTAGTGTTTTCCTGAAGTGACAGAGCATATCTCATCTCCTTTATCCTTGCAATGCCAAGACTTTTGCATCTGCAGCCACAAATCTAAGCCTGACAATCTGAACTGACTGTACCAAACCCCTACATTTCCAGGGAGGCCACAACTGGCTGACTTTGGCACTATGAAGAGCAAATTTGAGCCTCCCTTTTCTCAGTTGTTCAAAGGGGAGGCAGGTGCTCAGCATAGACAACTTTCTACTGCTGCCCTCAGGGCTGGGGGTTGCTCAGTAGCAGGAAACTGGGGTGGTTTAAGTGTGAAAAAACCAAGATGCAGCTCCCAGAGAAATGGCTCTTCCCCCTCTCTCACAATCGTTGTGATACAAAGGCAAAAGCAAAAGTCTGTTGACTTCTTTTAGCAGGCAACTCATGTAGCTGGAAGGCAATAGGCCAACCTGGGGATTTCAACTCTTTCCCCAGGACTTTAACTCATCAGTTAGATTGAGGGAACAACTAAAAAGACCTTTGAAAATGCTGTGGATGTTGTGTCTCCCAACTGCATCTCTCTTTCTTCTGCTTCTCCCCTGCTTCCCTGCTCAGGATGGTATGTACAACACTGATGATCTTATATTTCTTACATTTCAGTATTTTTTCAGGGTTTTTCCGCCTTTTCTAAACTGTTTGTCTTAGATATGCAATACTCTATTTAATTTTTCTTCCCTTGCTTCTGATGTAATTTCTTTTAGGCATTTCCCATCTGATCCCTCTATTCCTTGCTATTCATTGCACAAGTGCTTCCTGTTCACTTTCTTTGGATATTGGGGTCATTGGAAATCTGCAAGAGTCTCGTTATACATTTATATATCTCTTTTACTTAGTATAGATTGGAGTTATACCTTCTGCAGCCCTCTTCCTGAGAGGCTGTGTTATCCAGTTCCCCGATGTTGCTAAATGCTTCTTTCTTTAAAAAGACAAAAGAAAATTGTTTTTTCTGCCTTCTGTTTCTTCTGCTGCTTTTTCTTACCTTTGCATTCCTGATTTAGATCTTAAACCAGCTCCAGGTTTATCAGGCTGTGTTTAGTGAAGTTTAGTGAAGATTTTGAGAACTAATAGGATCATTCTAGGAGTCTACAGAGAGAACTAAATTTTCTGTGTGAGTGATAGAAGTAATTTTTGGCCAAGTCCTTTGGAGCTTGGGAAGGTGCTGAGATGTTCAGGTCAATGGGCATGAAAGACACTACAGGGGCCTGAGCAGTCAAGAAATGACATATCCAACATGGGAAGCCTGAGGTCCAGTCTTACAGAGCAGTTCTGTTGATGGAGGATTTGGTTTTGAACACTGCTCTGATACTAACGCATCAAGAGGAACTCTGATATTACAATTTCAATTGCATTTCTTGTTTTTAGGTGGAGCAAATGAACAGGCAACAGATGTTATCAGTGCTTGGAAAGGAGACTCCATCAGCATAACCTGCTCAATGAATGATTTAGAAAATCAAGTGGGAATGTACTTGACAGCTATCACACAGAACAACCATGTGATATATTTTCCCAAGGATAAGCCTCCAAATATCCATCCTACTTTGGCTAATCGCACTGAGTGTTCCAAGGAAGGAAGGAATCTCAGGATAACTCTGCACAGAGTTCAGGAATCTGATTCCGGTATCTACCGATGCTCTGAATTTGTTAAAAGCAACGGCGATCACAAAAAGCTTCATGGGAAGAAAACCATATTAGTGGTGAAAGGTATTGCAATTCCACCTTTTATGCCATGAATTATTAAATATAGATCTATATTTAAAATCAAAGATTGGAAGAAAACACAATGGGAGGGTGAGTCTGACAGAACTTTTTCCGTGTCTGCTCAGGTAATGTACAGATTTGAAGGGAAGTGTGGGTTTGGTCCCTGAAACACTGAATAAAACACATTAGACAGTAAAGTACCAAAAAAACCCAAACCACCCTAGAACATTATTTTGTGACTCATTCATTCCAACTGCAGATTTTCACATGAGTCACAGTTTACTGCAATAGTTTGGAAACAGTGAGGTCCCACTGCTCTTTCCAAAACAACCTGCTTTTAAAAATCCCTGTTTTTAAAAAACCTTTATGAATAACTAGCAGAGCAAAGGGTCTTTTCTTCGTAGCAGTTCTTGCAAATCTCTTTTGTTTTTACTAATTCGTCTTAAATGACATTGGTAATAATTGGGAAACTGGTGCTAGGCAGGGTCTGCAAGTTGGGCATGAGGGGATAAAGGGTTAATAAGGAGTTGATGAACGAGCAGATGTGCTCATTTTGGCAGATGTTTCTGGTAGGGGGTACAATTTTTCTGTCTTTATTTTTTTTTCCATTAGATGAGGGTTGAGTCCACATTCTTTGGCAGTTTATTCCTTTATGTACCAATCCTTCTAACCTGAAACATCTTTTCTGAAGCTTATGGGGTTTTCTTCCTTTCCTGTCCCTAAGGCTTGAGAAAACTAATTGATTGCTGGATCAGCAGTAGTAATGTATATCCATGAAGGATTATCATCTCTTCCCTTAGGCTTCTCCTTTCAAACTTCTTGGCTGTGTTTTCTCAAGTGAATAACATCTCGTTGATTGTGTATTGTTTCTCCAAATTATTTTATTAAATTACTTTATATCTCTTTTTGATTCTGATCCTCTTTTGTAAAATGCTTGCATCCTTCCCTTTACAAACATGATAAATTCTGTCTTCACTCCCTTATCCACTTTAATGATAATGCTAAAAGGAACATGGCTTGTCCTCAGAGGAACTCAGTGGAATGTCTTCCCAGCTGGGCAGTGAGTCATTAATAACAACTCCATTTTTATAGACCATTTTCAACTATGATGGGACCCACACTGTATGATTTGATCCAGACCAATGATCCCCAGATCTTTCTGTGGGTCATCTGACTTGAGAAAGTAGGCAGTGACCCATGGCTCAAAAACACACTTATCAGGCTGTATACCCTTAGAAGAGGTCAGTATATGTATTTTTTTAGGGAAGTGCAGACCCTTTGCAACCAGCTAAACCTGGTGGTCAGTCCTACTTTCACATCCTGAGGCAGGAAAACATGCCAGGGTGTACTAAGATATATCCTTCTTCTCAAAGCATGTGTAAATGTATCCTATTTAAAAAGTCAGTGCATCTAAATTTCTATGGTCTGTTCTTTCTGTCTGTGACCTCTGCTCTTCTCCCCAGTTACAATGCACTGTGTTAAGCATGTGAGAGCCATTGTTTTCTCTTGTTTTTAGCTCACATCAGTGGAGCCCTGCAGCAGTCACCACCCTATGCCAACCCTGAGCAAGGCCAGTCTATCAACATTACCTGTGTGTTCAACAGCTCAGCTGAACATGAGGGGTTCTACTTGCTCAGGACTTATGTGAAGCCTGCAAGAGTTCTGTTTGTGTCAAATCTGAACGAGTCGAGTGTTTCTCCTGCCTTTCTGAATCGCTTGGAGTATTCAAAGGAAGGAAAGAGAGTCCTGATAACCCTACACAACCTGCAGAAAAACGACAATGATAACTATGTCTGTGCTGAGGAGGTAAAACGTTCCCCTCTGCTCTCAGCAATTGGCACCTTGGTGCTGGTTAAAGGTACGACCCTTTTGCTTGTTTAATCATAAATAATTATTGTTGTGTTGTAATGCAAAATGTGGACAGCTTTTGGAACTTTAGCCAGGACAGGCAAACCAGTACCTGGGAAAGTTTGGAGAGTGGGCTCAGGCTCTTTTGTGCCCTGTTGAGCTTGGACACAGAAACAGACTCTGTTTCTACCTGCCTTGTATAACCAGAGGGGAATTCAGGACTTGCTATAATCCTGCATTTTAGAAAGAGACAAAAAATGATTGTAACAAGGTAACAAACAGTTCAGCATGTGCTTTAATAATCCGTCAGGATGTTAGGATATGAATAAGTATTTTTAGCACCAATTCTTTGACCTTAATGTGACATAAATGGCTTTTAGAAATCATTCACTATAGCAAGTTTTGTGTTTAAAAACAGATCACACTGGGGAGCCCAGAACAAGTCCTCAGGCATTTACTTCAAGCACCACAAACCCTAGCAGAGATGTTCCCTCACACCCCTGTTACACACTGAGCACTCTCTGAGTGTGTGCTCCACAGATTTTTTGTTTTTCTGTGCTCCAAAGAGGGGTTTTTGTTTTTCTGCAGGATGGTGCTCTAACCACTTGCTAAGCTGAAGTCAGAACCAGCAGTATAAGGCTTGATTTTGACCTTACTGGTGCAATTTACCCCTGGGTATTGGGCTATGCTGAGGTCTTTGTAAAATAAAGTTTACAAAGGCCCTAGGAACAGCAAAGGGTTCTCCTGCAGTCTGCAAAGACAGCTGTGGTCCCATTCTGTGCCACCACCCAAAACTGGGGCAACAACTCAGTGAAGTGGGTAGGGGGAAGTGACAGTAGCACAACAAAGTGGGGTGGGGGGGGATTAGTAATTAGTATGGTATTCATATATGGATTATTTGAGGTTTTAGAGAACTGGAACCCTTTCTACTAGGACTGTTCTGCTCCATGTATGTACTTCACACCAAAGCCTCCTCTCTGTACCTCTCACAAGCCTGGCTCTTGGGTAATTCCTACAGAGCCCTCAGGGTTGCTGAAACACTGCAGGAAAATATTACGAGTGTGTGGTCCTACGTCTGCTCAGTTGTGGGGAAGTTACCTTTGTAGAGAGCTCTTCCTGACCCTTTACATGCCACCTGCAGCCACCCCCAGCCTCTGGAAGAGCACAGGGAATGCCAGTGAGAATAATAATGGGATGGCAAACATGGCTGTGTAGCTGTTGATATGTGATTTCTTTAATTAACCTGTAAAATGTCTTTTCCAGAATAAAAATAAAATCCTACCTCTTTGTATTTGTAATAATGCTACTGTAATTTTAAATGCAGAAGGGGAGCAGGCATGTGGGAATGGTTCCTGGGATGTATATGCCCTCATCATCATGGTGGTGCTGCTGTTCTGTGCACTGGTGTGCTGCACCTTGTACCGTGTGGATGTAAGTATGCTGTCACCAGAGCAAAACTGGGTCAGGTCGAGCAAACTGGTATTATTTTTAAGTAATGACTGAGTCAAGCAAACACTTGATAAAACTAAGGAACTGTGGCTTCCTATTGCTCTCCTATTTGCCCTTGTTTAATATCTTCCAGCTGTAAACTCTTGGCAGTTAATGCAGTGTCTTATATTTCTGTAACTCTTTGTAAAAGAGATATTGTTTGTCTTTTGATAACAAACCTCAAGTGAGCTGTGCTGTCGACACAGCCAAGTGTTGTGTGTGTATCCTTGAACAAAGCCCCTTGCTGTTGTGCTCTGCTTACTTTTTAAAAATTTTTTTGTAAATTGGGACTGGAGCTGTACATAGCAAGCTTGTAAGAGATGTGAGAGAATGCTTGGAGGGGTACACAAAGGCAATAAAGAGTCATAAAATAGCCTGATGTCCAAAAGTAGTGCTAGGAGAAAAAATTGCCCTGTTCTGGAAAGAAAATTATAATTTTTTTTCGTTTATTGGCATTATTTATATTCATGTACTGCAGAAAGTGCCCAGAAATTATTTGTCTCTGATAGATATTTGTCTCCATAACGATCAATGAAAATTAAGTGTATGGTTCACAGGCTCCTGTCTTGTCCCTCCACATGTGGATCCAGCACTGCTAAAAACCAGTAGTGTCACATCACTCTGTCAAAGCCCAGTGGGAACGGGTGTCATGTGTTACCAGCACAGAATGAGCCTTATTTATGTTGTTACATGCAACTCTTAAAGGAACTTCTAGTGAAATTGCATCAGACTGACAAAAAGAAGTTAAATAAATAAGCTGACAATTTCTACTTGGTCCTCCAAGACCTCACTGGGTCGTGAGAGGAATTTTAAAAGTACATTTCCTCTCCCAACAGATGATGTAGATGGACTCCAAAGATGGAAAATGACTCCTTTGTTGGGATCTTTCCAGGTCCTGTTTTGAGTGGCTGTTTTCTTTGTTTCACAGGTGAAGAAATATTTCCAGAAAAAAAAGCCCAATGTGGTATATGAAGACATGTCCTACAATTCCAGACGGAACACGATGGTCAGGACCAACCTCTATTATGAGGGCAATTAAATTTCTGCCAGCTGGGACCATGTGTGCATTGACCATTCCCTTACAGGGGGCTCTGAGAGTTGCTTTAAAACCTGATGCAGTAGCTGAACTCAAATTGCTATCACTTATCTTCCTCAGTGGAAAGAAACATCTCATTTTCAAGGCTGTTTCTACCTTTTTAAAGACTTTTTTTTTGTAATGTACAGAAAATGCAGTGAAATGCAGGTACCCTGTGCACATATCTGCAGTTCAGTGTGAAAAAGCAGCATTTTGGGGCTAAATACAACATATGGGCTTGTTTCTTTGATAAATAACCCTTTCTGGAAGGTGGGGTGCATGGAGAGGTCTGGTTCTGAGCTTTGGTGAGTGCTCAGGCAGACCATACAGGTCTGTTCAAGCATTTGCAATGGATCTGCACAGGCATAGATTCCAATCCTCAGGATGTGCCCAACAGCTCAGGTAGCTAAGACTCCTCAGGAGTTACAGCAGGGAAATCTATTTTGATAAAACTTCAGAAATGTGGCAGGGAGCATCACGAGTGAATGCTGGATACATGTGGGCTCACCTGCTCCGAGGTCAAACGGTCCCACAAAAACACAATCAAGTCTAGATTTTAATTTACTGCCTCTGTCAGAGCTACTGACCTGACTGATGAGCGTCTTGATGTGGTTGACGAGCAAAGTGACTAAACCTGGGGTGGCTTTTTGGGACAGCAGAAATGTTTGTGATGTGCTGGTGTTGTCTCAACCCTTAGGGCTTCCCAGCAGAATGCATCTCTCCAGGTCAGTGACTCCACACTGTGCAACACAAGGTGAAACAATCTGGGATGAAAGCATTGCCTGCATTCCAATCTGGGCACGGGTGGAGCTGATCTAAAAAGCCTTCTTATCAAAGGGATTTATCAAATTTCACAGCAGGCAAGAAGAGGCTAAATTTGGTTTAGTAACAGCTTAGAACAGCTCGCTATGGGGAGTGGGCCTCCTCCAGGGTTATTTTGGTTTTGCAGTGTCGGGGCTGCTGTGGAAAGTCAACAATCTCCCAAACCCAGAGGAATGTTGAATTGCCCTGTTCGAGGACAGGATTGATAGGGGTGGCTTGTGGTTGCTGAGGACAGGCTGAGACTAGAGTTTATCGATGTAATTGTTTTATTTTTTTGAGAGGTTAGGGTCACTTTGCTTTGATGAGTGCATCGCTGGAGTGGAGCCAGGCATAGAAGATAATTCCACTTCAGAGCTGAGCTCTGATGAGATCCCAGCTTGTCAAGCCAATGCTGCCCCTCAGGAGAGCCCATTTCCCTGCAGATATCACTCATGAAATGCTGTGCACTAGACCTGAGGGAGAAACCTCTCACAGTGCAGGTTCACCTTGTGAGCAAAGAGGGGCCATCTTCACATGGCCATACCTGGATAAATCATGTTTGTGATGGGGCTTTGTACAGTTCCCCTATACTTTTACATATGTATTAAAAGCTATTTCATATATCTTGCAAATAAATGGATGTTTCTTTCAGAGTTTTGCTGGTTTCTTTTTAAAATAGTGATTAAAGGCTTTTTGCAAAATACTGTATATATTGCTCCTAACAGCATCACACTAGACAGCATAATAATTGTTTTGCACTTTAATTACATAATCCACATGTGAGGTTTTTCTTTGTAAAACCAATCACTGAAGAAAATACAAAAGAATTCTTCAGACCCTGTGTATTCCATGTCTCAGAGCATTGCCCAAACATTCCTTGAACTCTGCTAGACTTGGTGCTGTGACCAGCTCTGACTTTGTCCATGGAAAAGCCCAGCTCAGGGGTGGGTGAAGAGCTGGGGAAGAATGAAATTAGGTACCAGTCTAGGAACTGAAGTGCCCAGAGTCATTTACCTTTCATCACATTTTCATTTTTGGAACAAGGTGCAGGTTTAGTCAAAAAGAGCAAAACCCCTACGAGCTAACACAGGGAGATTCACAATGAGCAAAGTGGCATTTGAGATCAGCTTCCTGTAGCAACACTACTGTGCAAACACAACCACAATGGTGAAAAAAACCCAGAAGCTGTGAAAGGAAACAGTAGTGGAGGTGGTTTCTTTGGCTTGATATAAATAAATTTTAAAAAAAGAAGTATCACCTCGCTGGGGAAAATTACACACACTGAGCCATTTCATGGGCTGTACTTGTGTAGAAGTAGAGAATCAGCACCACAATTAACTCCAGCAGTGGTGAATGAACTGCTGGGGAAAGTAACTCTAGGATGTCAGGGCAAGAAAGGGGTGTTTGGCTGCCCAAGAGGGTTGGAGAGCTCTGAAGATGCTGCATGGTCTCAGAGCTTCCCTGGAAAGCACAAAAACTGAAATTTTCATCCCTGGTGTTGCTGACAGAATTGCTCTGGGCTAAATTCTGTTGCCTTTGCTGTTTTTCTGTCTCCTGTCTCTGCACTGGGAAGGGAAATTATTTTCAAGGGGAGGTGGGAAGAGGTTCTGAGGCTGGGATGGGACCCACAGCAGCAGGAATGGGGTCAGGGTATTGGGGAGGTCCCCAGCCCCATCCATGGGATAAATGACAGGAATTGCAGCTGGCAGCAAAGCAGCCTCAGGGGGGGAGCAGAGCTGCAGCTCCAGTCTCAGAGTTTGTGGAACAGGCATGGATCAAGCCAAGGCAGCTGAGCAAGGGCAGCAGGGCAGAAGCAAAGAAAACCCAACAGGCAAAGTACAAACCATGTCTGAAGTGACTCAGGGGCCAGGTCTGGATGGAGTGGCCTTGGCTGAACACCTGGGAAGGGTGTTTCTCATCAGAAATACTTCTAGTTATTTGTGAAAGTGGAGAAATCAGCCAACACAGGTAGATTAGTGCTGATGGAGCCCACAGAATCAGGAAAATTTACCTGAAAAAAGCATTTTAACCCCTTGACTAAGGTGTGTCTGATGAGGACGAGCCTGAACTCAGGTGCCAAGGAGGCTGATAAGCCAAGCTGAGCCACAAAACGTTTTGCAGGAGGATGGGATACAGGAGAGAAGCAGGTTCTCCTCTTGTGGCTTGTGATACATTGTAGGACACGGGAATGTCTCCAGTGACTATCCTGCCATATGTTTATGTGTTTATGTGCTTCTAACACTTGTGAATGCTACATGATGTATGCCTAAAACCCTCACTGGGAGAGTTGTCTGGAGCCAGTTTCTCCCCACTGTCTGTTGCTGTTTATGACTCTTTTTCCATCCAATAACTCATGCAGGAGACATTCTCTTACAGAATTTGGGGGATATCTCCGAAATATGTCCAGCACTGCTGGTCCTGCTGAAGACAAGTTACCAACTGCTGATTTCTCAAGGTTCCCATGTTAGTTCAGAAAATCCTGGCACTCATGGTATGCAAGATTTTGCAAGCACTTGTTTTCCAAAGCATTTAGTTTCTTTCTGAATGCTTGGTAACACTCAACTTGCAATATCATACCAGTCAGCTTACAGTCAAGTTGAAAACATGCAGGGTTTCTTTCTGGTAGTTCACAGATTTGGTTTTCTCACAGGTTCGACCTTTGAGGTGCTGAAAATGCCTCATTACTGCCATTTCTTTAATCTGACATATTTGGTTAACATGCTCCTGCACTAGTTAATGAATTCTTTTACTGCTTGACACATAAATCTAACAGTATTTATGTTGCTTTGCATGGTTTTTGACACTATTTCGAATCCTTCAGTAATGACTGGATACTGGCTGTGTGAAACCTGCAAGATATCTTTCAAATTCCATTTGGAGGCCCAACAGGTTTTAACTTTTTAGTAAATCACTGATAATACGTTGCTCTCTTGTATAGCCAGAGCATCCTGCCTTGTCTACAAGTCTCACATAACTTTTACATTTAAGGAATTGAAATAGAGCAACCAGCCTAAATATTGAGCAGAGGGAATAAACCACTTTGTCCTAACATTAAAATTTTACAGTGTTGTCACAATCTGTCTCATACAGTCAGATTATCTGTCCAATTTTGGATGGGAAGCAACTCCACTCTGCAAAATTAACTGCTGGTAGTGCTGGTTGATCTCTCTGGATGGTGCTAATTCCTCTGTAACCACTTCACAAGTACAATTATTTTGCTTGTGGGTGGTATTTGACTGCACCAGCTGAGTGGAATATGTCTGAAATTCTCCCTGGAGAACACGTCCATGGCCCCAGAGGTTTCCCCCTGAGATATCTGCTACGCTCCTGTGCTTCTGACTGTAGTGGGAATAATATCTAAACATTACAGATGCCAAGTGGAAGATGCTCTCTCATTCCTCTGTCAATTAGTATCAGTAATTAGTAATCAGTAACTCCATGGGAAAGCCTTTCAGTTCATTCCTCTTTGCAGTACAAGACACCTTGAGACATTTGGTCCATCTGCTCTTAACAGAATCCCACAAGTTGTAAAAGCTTATTCTGGGGGTCCTTGTACAAGTGATGCTTTTGCAATGGGAGCAATCATTTCATGCTCAGATGGCAGAATTTATTACTCTGCTCTGATATGACAGAAAAAAGAGACACTTGGTTTTTGGGGTCTCTTTCCCCACACATATTGCCTTGCAACTCGGAGACAAGTCTTCTGAGAAATCACTAAGGCCAGCTTGTGGTTTCCACCTGTGTTATATTATCTCTGCTCAGAGACACAATTGACAGCAAATTTGTGGCTGAGTGACATTTAAGCTATATAGAGATGACATTCTGCACAAATGCCCATGATTTCTGAGAAATAAGATTATTGAAGAAACTCTGTAACACCGTTTCGGATTTCTCTGTTACTCTGGTTCTCATACTTTCTAATGCTCACGGTGGAAGCTTTTCTAGAGAGTCTCCTCAAAGCGGTGGCAGTGGGTGCCTAAACTCTAACAGCTTTTGGACTTAAAACTCTATCTTTTGTAAAAAACCCAAACAGTTCAAGGTTTCAGAAAAGAAATGTGCAAGTGTGTGTGTACACACAGTAGGTAAAGAAATTACAGTTCCTAATGACTGTCAAGGCTGAAATTCAAAATAGTCCTTCCAAAGAGAGCACATGCAGAGAGCCATGTGCTTCTTCCTTGCAAAGGCTGTTGTATAAATAAAGTTGTAGCATGCAAAAATAGATCATTATCTTTGTGTCTTAGCCAAAAGAGGGAATAGAGAAGAGTTCCTAGGAGGTTTAGAGCTCACAGAGAAACTCAACTGAACAGCCCAAACTGAGGCCTTGCAATTTTTAGACTTGTCCAGGATTAGGTGAACCAGGAGGGATCCATCACTGAAAGGATGGCTGTTGTTCTCCTTGTTCTCTTTTCAGTAAATCTCACTGTGATGGTCATGGTGAGTTTGCAAATTGAGTGGTTTGGCTGGAAGCAGAGATGGGCTGTTCCTCCAGTGCTTGTTACTCCATGGCAAGCCCTAATGCTCACACCTGAGGGCACCACTTGGATGGAACAAAAACAGAGGAAGAAGTATTCATAATAAAAACAATTACATTCCTTAACAACATGCTTTCTGCAGCTCACTTCTCCTGGGCTGCTCTCGTGCCTCAAGATAAAAATTGTGGGTTTGCGGTGGAGACAGCGGAGCTTGGCTGCTGCAGCGGGGCTCGGGGTGTTACTGATGTTCAAAAGTGCTACAGTGGGGCTGCTCTGTGGTCTGGCTGTCCCCATCCTGAGAGAGGGAGCTGGGAGCACATTGTGGCAGGAGCCTGTGGTTGCCGTGTGCTCCGCAGGGCTGTGGCACCGCTTCCTGCACAGCATCACCCCGAGCCCAGCCTCGCTCTCCCAGCCTGAGCTGCCACCCCCCAGTGCCCCGGGGTCCCTCACTGTCACTGCCACCCATTTTCTGTGTTCCAGCTGCCTGTGGCCACTCTGTCACTCAGTGCAGACAGCTCCCTGCTGGCCCCAGAGCAGCTGCTGTTGGCAGAGTGGTTGTTAACAGGCAAAAGTCAGGCACAGTGGTCAGACACAATAAGGAATTGCATGAACTCATGGATGTGCATCCCAGGCTTTCCACAGCCACACTCAGTTCCCACAGCTCCTGCAGCCAGGGCAGAGCTGCAGAGCCACTGGCCATGGCCAGGATGTGAATAGGGCTTGATCAGATCTGAGCATTGTGTATTCCCTGATTACTCCATCTTCTGCCTTTGCCAGTTTAAAGAAGAGGAACTGAGACACTGGGTAGCTGATGCCCCTTGACTAAGGCCACCAAGTCAGGCAGTAAAGCAGTTTTTATACCTGCATATCATCCAATCCCACCAACATAAACATGCCCCTCATATTTCTATTCTGTTGTATGGAACAAGGTAGAGGAGGATACTGTGAAATCAAACCTGTCCAGTGATGAGCTGGCACCTCTGTCATTACTTCACATTTAAAAGATTTGATTTTTTGGTGAGTAGACCTCATCTACTCTGTAGCACAAAAACAGAAGAGAAAGTGCCTCCTGATTTTGCTTGGGTTTTTTCTGCTGAACTTTCGGCATGTGCCAGTGGCACGCTGTGTTTGGTGACTGTAACTTCTCCATCACCACAGGATATGATCAGACAGTGCCTATGCTCTGACAGTCACAAATGATACAATCTGAGATTTTACCTTTTGATGTGGTTTATTTATCTGAAATTGTATATCAGACATTAGAGTGGAGAGTTGATGTATGATATTTGTGACCACTGACTTACCCTGCTGAGCATTTCGGCTCCGGCGCTGCACCACTTTATTTGGGCACCTCTCCCTCAGCCTGTGCACCTGTCCTCTGTGCCTTGCTAGCTCAGACATAGCAGCAGTCTGCCTCTTGCAGACCCAGCTTCCCTCTGGGCTCAGATGTGCTGCCCACAATGAGACCACTTCTGATACCTTGCTGTGTTAGAGCTTCTCTGGGCACCTCAGGTGTCACAGCGTGGAGGCCGGGCAGAAACAGTGAACAACGCTCAGCTCCTGATGCAGCAGTGTTGCCTTGCTTCTTGCAGTTGTGAATATATTATTCTCTTTGTAGCTAGTTTCATATGGTTCTTTCTGTAAACATAGCTATGTTATTGTAACTGTATCTTATCATTCACATTCCTTTCTCATGGACACAGAACTTTGATGGACATTTCCTTTGACCACTGTAATTGAGGGAGGAAGAACTGATTTCCTCCAATGAATAGTGATTTCCAAATGGATATAAAAAATAAAGAAGGCAGGTCTTGTGGCCCTTCCTTCCTTCTCTCTGATCCTGGACACAGGTGTCTCTGGCTCTTCCTTTGTGTTGCTGCTGTGACACAGCAGCACTGCCTTTCACAAAACCTGGCGTTTGTACAGATGCTGTATAAATCCACTGGCACCTGGGATGCTCTGAGCTGCAGTGTACCCCAGCCCTGCTGTGATCAGTGCCCGAGCAGGGGTACAGCCACGTGCCTCTGCTGCTGTGTGTGTTTACTGGGCACCACGTGGAGTCACAAATTCCCAGGCTGACAGGGACAAAGCAGGGAGAGGAAACCACCAGTCTGCAATATTAACAGAGAACCTGCTGAAGAGACACAGAACAAATAAGAACTTATGTGTTGAAGTGGTGGGGTTGTTGTTGGGGTTTATTATTATTATTATTCTAGCTATTCAATATTTTGATTGCTGAATGGGAAAAACTATGCTTACACACACAGATTTATCTGCTAGGTTCAAAAATGTTTAGCAGTTATGCTTGAGGAGTTATAGGGAAAGTAGGGATATTCCTTGCAGGACTAGGCACTTCCAGGCATAAACCCAGAACTCAAGAGATCAGGAATTGGAGATGGACAATGACACCCACTACTCAGTTCATTTAAAAGCTGTGCAATTACTTCTGCAGCTGCACTTCTGCATTGATCTGCTGCCCACATTCTGTGCCTGTCACCCTGAGCTGTGACCTGACATGATCTGCTGCTGAATCCTGTCAGCTGTGAGGTGGCCCAGGGGGTTGTCCATCCCAAGGTTCCTGCTAAAATGCTCATGTGAAAGAGGTTCTTGGAATGTTCTTCACTTTGAGTCTTACATGAACCAACCCACAGAATATTTGTATCTGCTTGGACAATACATTATTAGCTCTGAAATGTCCCTTGCTGGCTGAAAGGTTCCTTGCTGTTGGAAGTCAGTTTCCTCTGGTAAATTTGAAGTGTGCTCAGCTATACATATATTCCTCTTTAAGTGACTTTTCTTACATTACACAGCTGGGTATAGAGGCCATTCCACATCAACAGGAGGCAGGAATTTAATTCCCCAGTTAAGGTTTCCTGCAGTTTAGATGGGCAGGCAATGAGGAGCAACTGAGATTTCCTGAGACACTCAGGGAGTCATGATACAAAACAGAGGAGCAGGAAGAGGAGAGATTGGTTTGGTTGAGACAGTTGTCAGGATTTTTAGGTAAGAGCTGTTTTAGTCTTGTTGGAGTTAATTCTGTATTAGGAAAGTTGTGCAAAGTCATTGTCTAGTTTTGTACTGTTTTCCTGGTTGGTTTTGTGTGTCCTTCTGGGGCATACAGACCCAGACCTGTGGGTCCTAGGTTAAAAATACTGGGGAAATACAGCTGGAGCAAACATACTGAGGAATACAGCTCTAGGTTAAAAATGCTGAGGAAAACAGCTGGATTTTGCCTTCTTGAGGGAGGTGGTTCTGGGGCAGTCTGTCATGGGGTGCATGAAGCACTGCTGCTGTACTCCAGCAGGAGCTTGTTCTCAGGAAAACAGCTCAGCTCTGCATGCTAAATGTGTCAAATGTGTGAAACACGAGCTCTGTGTGCAGGTGCACTGGGAGTCTTTGAAGCTGAATTACTTGTGGCAATTGTCAGTGCACAGACATCCTGGGAAGAGCAGGAGATGTTCAGAGCTGCAGCCTGGGGCTGCCTGGACAGGGCAGGGAGCGCAGGAGTGACCCTGCTCTCAGGAGGGTGCAGCGTTTTTGGGAAGAAGGTGCTGTGTGTTCCCAGGGTCCCCAGCACAGCCAGTGTGGCCCTGAGCTGGCATTTTGCTCACTCTGGAAGGGCTCAGCAGGAGAAGGAGGGGATGTTACAGCCTTGTGCAGCTCTGCTGGGGTTTAGATGCTGTCTCAGATGCAGCAACTTGCACCTTGACCATCAGCTGGCATCAGCCCCCAGACAGCATTTTCTTTCTCTGTGGCTGCCCTTTGTCTAACAAGGGCCTAAATCCCTGGATTTATCCTGGGCCTAGCCCCCAGGATAACTGTACCCTTTTCATCTCTATTGAATGCTGCAAATAAAAAGGCAATGCCTCAGAAACTCACCTCTGCATTGTGAAGTCTTCCTTAATGTTTGTGCTGGCAACATATTTCCTCAGGAGCAAATTTAGTTTGTAAGAATTGACACCTGCCTTTTTTTTTTTTTTTTTTGGTCTCTTCTTCCCCACTTTTGTGTATTGTTGTTTCCTTTGCCTCAAAACAGGGTGTGTCTTCAAAAAACCACAAGGACACAAGTGTTAGCTCTGAGGTGCTTCAATTTATTACATCAGGTTGTGGCTAAAGTTAACTTTAGCACTGTCCAGCAGCCTGGCCAGCTGAGGAGAAAGGAGGAGAAGGGTTGTTAACTTGACACTCTTTTCAGCTACGGGAAATGGGGCATAAATATCACTCTAAAAGAAGGATCTAAAATATCACTCTAAAAGAGGGAAATCCATACTTAATATTAATACTCTGTGGCCTCAAAGAGTATTGCTTTTTTTTTTTATATCTATGAAAGCACATTTAAAAGACTTTAAATGATGAATACTGCAGTAGGAGTTAGCATCAATACTTAAAAGGAAAACGTGCTCACAGAGTGATGTTTAATGGTGTAGTAGTGTAAAGGCTGTTATTAATATCTGTTCCTATGCTTGGTTTAGACAGCACTTGCCACACCTCTGGGCATACCCATTCCTGAGGGAGGGAACTTCCTGGCTTGTTAAAGCTTGTTAAAAACAGGCCATTTTAGGAGAATAGAAAAAGACACGGACTGTTCCCAAAGCATGGGAAGAGGCACCAGGAAGGATGCTAAAGCAGAGTAATTGGCTGGGGAAGGCCAGAGCTGAGAGGAGGGTAGGGCTAGAAAGGACTTGAACAATTTTAGCACAAAAAATAATTATCTGTGTCCAGGTCTAGCCCATCCCAGAAGGGAAGAGTCTGTCTGATCTGTCCCTGGAGGCTCCTGCTGGTGGCATCATTCATAACTTGTGTGCCAGAATTTCCCTTCCTTGTAACCTGTCTGAGCTGACCCTGAGCTGTGCTCACCCCTCAGTCTGGCCCCAGGAGGGCCAGCAAAACAAACCTGCTCCTTGCCCTGAGTGATCTCAGCTCAGGGACCTTGAGGTGCTGCTGCCCAAGGGCAAGAATTCACAGTAAATCTGGTGTGAAGCTGATCCAGCAGCACAAGAGAGTTATGAGAGATACTCTTGGTGTCAGTTTGTGTTTGATGAAGTGCTTTTGAATGAGGCTTTCATATGACAAAACATGTAAATGCATTGTGTGGAGGGGCTTGATAGGGAAACAGCATTGAGGGAGAGACTGATGCACTCAATGGTGAAAATCACAGTGGGGAGGAGTTTGTGCTCCCTGGCTGGCAGAGGAAAACACAAGCTGATGGCTGTGCTTTTGCATGTCAAAATCTCTTAATTTTAGACTCTTGGGTAGTGTCTCAGCCTCTAGAGCTTTCTGATGTACACACAGACGTGTGTGGGAGTGAAGGTGCTCTCCACATTCCATGCTGAGACTAATCCTATCAAATATTCATCAGAGGAAGATTCTCATCTGAACATTTTGTATTATTCAGGCTTAGGAATATTTCAGCGACTTTCATGTTGCCTACAGGATTTAGATACCAGGGATAAAACAGGAGGATCTTTAGTTTTCTACATTTAGGATTTCTGCTTCATTAAAATTCTTTTGAAGATAAGTCCTAATGATAGATCTTTAGCTTTGACTCTTCCTCCCAGGAAAAATAAGCTCAGAGCTGAAAAGAGATGATCCCACTCCAGAGGAATCCCTGCCATCTCCCCACCAGCAGGGTGGAGGATGCAGGTAGCTGTATTCCTTTTCAATATTTGCCTTACCCTAAAGGGTCTGCATTTAGTCCCAGCATGGAACAGCTTCCACATAGCCCCCAGGGTAAAAATAGGAGAGTGTTCTCCTCTGAGTAATTCTCTCTGAGGGACTATAAAACACCAAACTATTGAGCCAGCTTCAAACCATGAGTATCCAGCACTTGTTTTTATGTACAGTTTTGGTTGGATTTGTTACATTACCTGAATTTTCAGAGACGTTGAAGCACCTGACTGGCTGCTTAAAGAGACTGAGGGTGTTTGCATCCTCTGCAAGGCCAGTGTGCTCTTTGCTGGCAGCAAACCTGAATTAGAGGCACATAACAGATGGTCCCAAATCTATCAAGAAGATGATAATAATTAGGGTGCTGTGGGGGGAAATTATGGGTCCAGTTTACCAGCCTGGCTGGTTGAGGAGAGAGGAGAGCAGGGATGTTGCTTTGAGGTTCATTACAGCTGGAAGAAAAAGAAATACCAGAGCGTAGATGGGAATTGGTATCTAATATTCTGAGGGATCAAATGTGGTTTAGGGTCAAAATTACCTCTGGCACTTCATAAAGGAGCATCCAGAGCTGCTGAAAGGATCCCTCACTAGCAGACAAAGCAGAGGATTTGATGTGAAGAGAAACAGTCGCAGCATCCATGTGTACATGGGGCTTAAATTGTTGTCTCTTGTGCTCCCCTTTGTGGCCCAAAGGAGACCCAGAGTGGATCAGTGTCTGTGGGTGGCTCAAGCACAGCTTCCTCAGGGCCAGACTGTGTCATTTTGAGGTTGCCAGTGTTTGTTTCCTAAGTTCCAAATGCAATTAAAGTGCCTCTGTTCTGAGCACAGGCTGCTTCCAAAGCACACAGGCTCTGGCTGGGGCTGGTCATGGTGCTTTGAATTCAGCTTTTCAGGTTTGTTTTTTTGCAAGTTTCCACCATTTCTGGCTTCTAGGGGAAGAAAACCCGGAAGCAGATAATTCTCTGATAACAAACAGATGGATAATTAAATTATGGTATTTTCCAGGATCCCTTGCTATGAGGGAGCTTTGGGGTTATTTCTGCAGTTCTTAGCAAAAACCTTTTTAACAACTTCTACTCATGTTGGTGTCTGCTGCAATTGCATCCCACTGGGTTTGCATTAGAAATCTTGCTTCAGATTAGCGAACACACTAAAAAAAAATACGAGCTGGGCAAGTGCTGTTAATGTTGGGTAGTTAGGGCAGGCTGAATGTTTTGATCTGAAGAAAATGAAAATTTAGAGCAATGCTCATTTTAAGCCACGAGAAACGACAAAGCCTAAGCTACACATCCTGGAATGCTGCAGACAAGCACCAGAGAGTCACAGAGCAGTTGAGCTTCAGCAGTGTCATTAAATCTCCTTCCACACCTACCTGCTGTGTGTATTTGGGAGCTGGTGCTGTGGGGGTGTGTGTTTCTGTAGGAAGAGTTCAGACAGACCCTTTCCTTCCCATTTTCTCTGTTCTGGGGTAGATTTTTTTGGTACCAGAGTCTCAGCAAGGAAGAGGAGTTAAATTCTCAGAGCTGAGGGCAAACAAACAAATCCTGGGCACGCTGTGGTGCTCTTCTCTTTTGAACATCTCCAGCAGCTGAACTGGGAGCTGAAACTGCACTGTGGACACCTGGGGGGTGATGGCCAAAAGCTCCTGCAAAAGGGCTCCTGCCATGCAAAAGGCACAAGGCTCTTGTGCCTTTCCCTCTCTTGTTAATTGGAGCTAATTGGAAGTGGGGACCAGCACAGAGCTGCCTCTTGTGCTGGGGGCCAAGCAGTGACTGGAAATAGCTTCACCTGGAAGGTTTTGTCAACCCTTCAGGAGATGGGTGAGGAAACAGAGTTCAGAAGATGTGATTAGATGTGTAATATAACTGAATTGTACTTTCATCGTGCTGACCTTCAGCTCTCCTCAGGGGAGGAGTGAACCTCTGAGGCTGCTTCTGAAACCTGCTGGAGCAGCAGGATGTTGGCAGCACAAGATGAAAAAAAAATTGATAAGTAAAAGGAGCTGGATGTGTCCTACAAAAGAAACCACAGCATCCCCTGCTACTGCCTGTTCCTCTCCCTGGACTGTGGCAGGCAAACAACCAGTTCAGGAGTCAATGTCCACACTGCAGATCCCACTCTGGAGTGCTGGAGTCTCTTTTCACAGCATTGGCAGCAGAGCTGGGAGAGTCCCAGCAACGCTGGCACAGGGAGAGAGGGCTGGAAACATTGCAGCAGCTTCCAGTGGTTTCATTCCTGTTAGGGCTTTCATGGCAGGGCTGCAGAATGCTTTACACTGAGCTTGGAAGAGAGTGTTGTTAATTAAATAATTAGCTGTTTAAAATGTATTTATTAGGGCTTAACAGCCAGGCCACAGATATGCATCAATTACAGAGCCACAATATCTGCAATAAATGTTTTTCACCCCATAATCAAATATGGCTTAATTAGGCAATGCTGAGAGAACAGTCATAATAAATAGAATGGGTAAGACTTGCCTTTATAATTGAGATTTAATCAGCCAACTCTTGTATGTTCATTGAATAATTGATTATTCTACACATTTATCAAGGATTAAAAACTCAGTGGTAGATATGCAAATCCTCTCATATGAAATACATCTGAAATTCTCAAATACCATTTAATGCATATTAACATTTTGATTAAATCGAAATGACAAACACATTATAGATGTCATGGCTGCAGTTGGCTATTTTATTGTTATTTATCACTTATTTTTTCCCCAAGCTAAATTACTTGTGTGCTTGTGACTTTTGTAAGAGGGTGTAGGAAATGGGTAGAAATATTCCAGGGGGAAGTGTAATGGGACATGGCACCTTGAACATTCTGGAATGAGCAAGCTATCCTGAATGGGACAATGGGAAATATTTTTTACCCTTCCAAAACCATTGGAAGATATGGTAATCCTCCATGAAGGATTGCTGTCATAATTAATGCTGTGTGTGAGAGAACAAAGGTGTTAAAATGGCCATGGGCAAAAGAAAAATTAAAAAAAACAGCCAAACATAAAAAAACCACAACAAACCAAAAAACCCCAAACCCACATTGCTGAAACCTTGATGATGATGTGAGCTGGGGATGAGCAGCTGAGGAAGCAGCACCCAGTGGGTCCAGTTGTTGCTGGAGAGATTCCACCTCTCTGCAAAGCCCAGAAGAAGCTGCCCTGGGCCTGCTGGGGGAAAAGAGAACAGAAAAGAAAACTTTCCCCAAGGAAAACAGCTTTGCCTTGCTCAAGTCATGTTTGCAGATTTTTTTTGCCATGGGTTAAGAGTGGAGTTAAGCATGACAAGGAACATGAAATGGTGGTTGGTAATGACAGCTCATGCCTGAAGTGGGCTCTGAGTGGCAGATTTAACATCCCAGTTAAAAGGGAAAGCCCAGTTTAGGTCACAGGGCTGCACCTGGGCAACTCCCCCTTCTCATCCTGATCCAGGGCAGGGGGAGCACAGAGTGCCTCAGGTTCTGGGGGGCAAAGCCCAGAAATGTCCTGGGGAGGTGCCACACCGAGCTGGTGCATTTTGGTGAAAGTTTAGCTGTTTTTAGAGGAGCACTGGTAACAGCAGGCCTAGGACTGTTTGATTCCTCTGCACTGATCCCCTCCTGATTTGTGATTCTAGTTGGGCAGGCTGATGCCTGGAGCAAGTGCAAGTCTCAGTGCTAGGCTAGTATGCAAGGTTCATTAATTTCCATGTTATTTGACTTGTGTTTGCATGGAATCAGTGCTTTCCACTCTTCACAACTTGTAGAATCCTAACTGAAGTGGGGCTGAGACCCTTTGATTATGGAATTGAAACCAGTAACTGTAGAGCACATCCCTTTATCATCTTCTGCAGGTGCTTGGGGGGGCAGGTCCCCCATCCTTGTTTACAGTCTTAGACCACTTCTCTAAATTGAAGAATTGTGACCCCAATGGCCACAGTGCAGCTGTGGTGATGTGGATACCTTTCTTTAGTTTTCTTTTTTGGAGCATTTCTTGCTCGCTTCAGCTTGGACACAAGAGGGTGGTATTTCCTCAGGAATTTGGCTGTGTGTTGTAGGGTGACCAGGCTCGTAGGGGACGTGCTCTAGAGAGAAAATTACCGTGTTATTTCTCCCTACCGTGGCAGGGTTATCCTTGCTCCTGCTTGGCATCACGGTCTGGAGCTGGGTGGGCATCAGGACACGCTGCCCCTGGGCAGAACCGTCTGGGAAAACACAAAACCTTTTCATCCAACCAACAGCAATTGTTACAGGGTTTCCCTGCATCACCAACACCCTTGTGAAGGCTCCTTCACTCGTGTATTTTCAGGGATCCCAGCAGGTGCAGTGTCTCTGTGGGGCCCTAATCTTTGCTATGGCACAGACACTTTCCACTTGTGGGGCAGAAATGCCTGGGTTCCTGTTGTTGACTGTGCCACATGAAAACAGAGTAAAGGAAGCTGTTTCTACCCCAGGCAGGGATGAGGATTCCTGATAATTCCTTCTCTCAACACTGTACTACCTTCAGGATAAACACATCCTGTTCCTGCACATCAGATGCTGTGCCCAAGCCAGGCTCACCTGCAGAGTGCTGGTTCAGGGCTGTAAATCCCAGGGCTGGGGGCAGTGATGGCTCTGCTTCTGAATCCCACCCTCTTTGTACCTCCAGCTTGGAAAGAGGGCACAGATCAGTGCAAACAGCTCCTCAATCACTGCTTGGGAAGGGACTTATGCTCAGCTCTGGAGGTGTTGGGTAAATCTGAGCTGCTGCCACGGAGCACCCAGGGGCTGAGTGCCACCACTGCTGCTCCACCCTGCTCTGCCACCCTGTCACATCTCCCTGCACTGCTCTGCAGCCTCAGGGCACATCTGTGCTCGGCTGGCTCACTGAGGTGCTTCCTGCTTTGGTCTAACAGGCTTAGCTCCAGGCTTAGGTTGGTGACACTGCTTGGCCCAGGAGGATTTTTGGAGATATCTGTCAGATGTTCAGTTACAGATGAGCATGAGCTCCTTTAAAGGTGAACAAATGAAGGCTTTGGGTTCCTCAGCAGAAGGTGTCTCACAGCCACGGGCCTCCAAATGTTTCCTGCCCAACCAAGTTCTCCTACCCAATCTTTCCTTATAAACTAATGAAAGAGCTTGAGTTGGAATTGGGGGTTTTTTTGCCAGGTAGGGATTTTTTGCCATTTTAAGGGTGCTGTGGTGACTCTCGTGCCTCAGCCTCTCTGCCACAAAGTGCCCATGACTGTGCCCTGCAAGTAGGACTGCCAAGAAGCCTCACTCAGTGCCCACAGCACTGAGCCCTTCCCTCAATCAGTTTAATGGCAAATCTCATCCTACCCTGTGCACTCTGTCAGCACAGACAGAGATTTGGGGTTGTCTCCCTGAGTGGTCATCTGGCTCCTCTGAGTCGCTGTGGAGCTCTGCACCACGAGGTCCCTCAGCCTCTGGCAGCAGCATGAGGAGCTGAAGCTCCAAAACTCCAGGGTTCCACAGAGGGCTGGATGCCTCACTGGATATGTAATTCCTGGGCTTGGAACCCGCACAAGACAATGCAAAGCAAATTACTGCAGACTAAATATATGGCCAGGATGTGTTGGGAGTTGGCAGTGTGGCTGGAAGGGATGGCCAGGGAGGGAGGAGAGACACAGTCAGCTTTCCTCCTTCGTGTGCAACTGGATAATGGTTGGGATCCCTTAAAAGACTTTAACGTGATTTTGGAAGGGAAGAGCTGGAGGAGATTCAGCTGTAAAAAGCTGGATGAAGACTGAAGGGTGCAGTGTGCCTGGGAACTCAGAAGGATTCAGCAGCCAGCTCTTGGAGAGGATGAATTTGGGAGCAGGTAACCTTTCAGAGCTGTCCAGAACACGGCTGGGGCACCTCCCAGTGAATCAGGAGATGGACTTCTGCTCTGATTCCTTCTGTGGTCCACAGCTCTGTTCTGATCCTTTGAGTTCTGCTGTGTGTTGGCAGCAGTTTCTCCAAGGCACCATTTGTATCCTCCTTAAACACCACCAAACTCAAGACTAATGTCTTGCCTGTTTTGCTGTAAGTAATTCTTAATGTTGTTACAGGGAAAAAACTGAAATTCAGAAAACTGAATTAGAGCTTTGTGTTTCAGTTGACTTATTTTTTTTTGTATTTCACCTGGTTTGCTCAGTGAAATTAGAATAGACTTTGCTTACTTGTTCTGTTCAGAGTCACTCTCTGGCCCTTTGCCCAGACCCGAAGAGCCCCAAGCTCTTCAGCAGTGAATGCTGATTAGAAGTGAGGCCAAACTCTTCTCTAAAGTGCTCTGCTTTGACTAAGGAGACAGCTGTAATGATCACTGTGACCTTTACTTTTCCTCTTCTACAAACTGGAAAATCCAATTTGATGGTGCTTGAAAACCTTAACATTTTTTGTCACTGGGCAGTGCTTGTTAATGTGAGCAGTGATAGAAACGGGGAATTAAGAATTCTTCTCGGTATTCTGAGGGCAAATACCCACCTGGGCACCTTAGTTCTGCAACATTTAAGAGCAGCATGACATGTTGGATGGGTTCTAATGGTTGAAATGGCCTCATCAGCTGAGCATCCTGCCCGTGGGCAGCACATCACCCAGGCAGCTCTGCCATGAGTCACACTGATTGTTCTCTTTTCCCTGTTAAATGAAGAGAGAGTGCTTTGGCTCAGAGCTTATCCGTGAAAGAAACCTGTGTTTGATCACCTTTGTCCTCTCCCTGCAGGTGGAGCGATCTGTCAATGGATCTTATTTTAGGGCTTCAAAGGTAGCATGCAGCTTCTGGAGTGCTGCTTAGGCTGCCTAATAAATTCCCTGTAAAGATCCCTTTTCTTGCTAGGCATTCATCCAGCCTGGGAACAGGCACGGGGGACTCCCCACACTCTCTAATCCAGACCATCCACAGGCACAGCAACTGCTCTGGTGAGCACTTCACAGAGAGAGTAGGTGAGTCAACCTCCCTCCCTGGTGCAGGGAAGGTGGGAATGGTTCTGTGTTCAACAGACAAACCTTCGTGATAGACTTAAAAAAACACGGCATAAAACTCTTCTAATGCCACTGGAGTGGGCAGGTTTCCACCACCTGTGTGTGATGTTTGCAGTGTTCCCCAGGGTGACTCTGTGCTAGCCCTGCTGCCAGGGGACCCAGAGCTGTTCCTCAAATGACCAACTCAAAAGCAGTGGGCACAAACTCCTCCTGCTGGATCCTGGGGGCTGTGTCCACCCCTGCCAGCCCAGCAGCTCTCCCGAAGCCTTCCCTGTGTGGAGGTGCAGGTTGGAGCACGGAAGGGTTTGAGGAGGAGATGGGTTTGAGTCGTGCTGGGGGCTCAGGGCTCAGCACACACCCAGCCTGGGTGCTGGAGGAGAGGTGGCAACAGCACCGAGCTTCTGCTGCTCCTTGTGCTACGACTGTCACTAGGCTGGGTTTATCTCCAGCTCTGTGTACCTGCCTGCTGGAATATATTGAGTAACGAGTTATAAATGATAGAATGATAGTCTGTTGGCATTTCTGCTGTTGAAATCTCCTGCTAGCGCTATGATTTTGCACATGCTGGTGCACGTTTGTGTGTACGTGGTTTGGTTTCCCTCATCGACGTTAAGTTAAACTTGTGAAGGAGGGACCCTTCCTGTGTGTAAATACACACTGTGCTTAAAATGAATGTGTTTTTACAAGGTTATTTCCTTTTCATGAGCAAACAGGACCATACTTGCAGCCATAAATAATATTAGATCTTACTTTATTGTTTTCCATCTCCCCACACAGGACTGGAAGAGTGAACAGAATCAGGTGTTCTCTCCCTCAGTGGTCAAGGGGGCAACAAGAAAGCTTCAAAACCATTAAAAATATAATATAATGCTCTGGTCTTAGGACTTACAAAATGTAACTCTAAGGAGAAGGGGCATGGCTGTGGGACTGACTACCCAGAGGACAACTCAAAGCTGGAAAAATCCTAGGAGCTCCCTGAGGATAAAGGACACAATGGGAAATATCCAATTTCCAGCAATCCTTAAGTGGGCGTATAAAGCTGCTAAATAACAAGAGCTGCCCTTGCCCTTAGTGGTGCTGTGCCTAGACATGCCATAAAGCAATTCCAGCTTCAGCCAACAGCTTGGGATATATAATAGATAGTTTATTAATTTCTTTACTGGTTCGGCTGGCAGTGACAGATCAAATCAGGAAACCTAGGAGGGCAGGAGGGA
Organism: Climacteris rufus; assembly: GCA_013398175.1. NCBI lineage: Eukaryota > Metazoa > Chordata > Aves > Passeriformes > Climacteridae > Climacteris > Climacteris rufus. The sequence goes on from VZRZ01002844.1 coordinate 490,457, forward strand.
GGGGATTAAGATCTTAGACTCAGCAGCCCCCGTTGGGTTGTGTCCCCATGGGCAAGTGCTGATGAGCATTCCCCATTTTGTTTCTTCACTGATTAAACTAAGAAACCAAACCAAAGGACGCAGGAGAGAAGGGTTAAAGGATTAGGAGATGGTCTTTGAACTGCCATGTGGCAAGGTAATGAGGCATGAATTATTAAAATGATTTCAATTATAACTGGCAGCCACATGCTCCACTTTTGCATTGGCTTTCTTCCTTGCTGTAAAAAGACAGCTTTGTAAGTGCTCGTGGTTTCTTGGAAGAGATATGCTCATCCAGGACTGTTAATTGTCCTAACAGTGTGATTTGTCATTGGCCAAGCTGCTCTTGTGGTTAGACAAGTTGGAATGCCAATGAAATGGGCATGGCTCAGCAGCAAGACAAATTTGCTCCTCGAAAACCTCCAGGGAAGGGTTAGAACCACGCTGCTGAGAGGCTGTGGGTATCAACAGCCTCTAATGCCCGAATCAGAATGGGGGGCTGTGAGGCACTGGTTATGTGCTGCTAGTAATGATTATTTAAAAAATGGTTTTGGCTTTAATGGAAGAAGAAATATGTTTATACTTGTGTGTTCTTTTGCTTGTGCATGGCTTGGAAGCAGTGGCTGGAGAATGAGTCTGTTCAGAGATTTGCAGACACTGATCAGACTGATTTGTGCTCGACCTCTGTAAAGACAGGCACCACACTGCTGGCTGTACTCCCCGTAGCTCTTCATGATGTAAAAGCCTCTAGAAAAGGAAAATACAACTGGGAACAGCTCCATCTGGTGACTGCTAACAATTTTGCACAAAAGCCTGTACTTTGTGTCAAAATGAACAGCATTAGGTCTGACTCCTTGAGGAAACTCCTATGGCCACAAAGAACAACCAGGACAAGACTTGAAGGGTTTGATACTGCAGATGGATACTGCAGATACTGTGCAGCTATCCTGTGAGATCAGAATCTGCTGAATACTTCAGGAGGAATTATTTACCCAATACAGCCATTTTTTTCCCTATTCATGCATTGCCTGAAGGGGGAAGGAGGAAAACTGAATCCACCAGGGCTCAGATCAGTGAGAAAATACTGAAATGTGAGGTATTTTCACAGTAACTCTATCCTGAAGCTGCCTCTCTGAGCAGTTTAGTTAAACTGTTACTTTCCACCGCTTTTTTTATAGGCGCTGTTTACCCTCAGAAATCTGATGTCCTCTGTTCAGAAGTGATGGCTAAAAGCCATTACCAGGTGGATGCACCTCTAGTTTACTTTCTGTACTTTCAGTCTTAGAGGGAAAGACAAATGAAAGCAGAAAGTTGATGTTTGTAGTTGACCTCAACACACACAGAACTACCTCATCAGAAAAGGAGCTGCCTGTGCTGTTGGCTGCAGAGTTCAGCTGATTAAAGCTCTTGCCTTGCTGTGGGCAGTCACTCCAGCAGGAGCAGGGGCTGTGTCAGTGGGACAAGGCAGGAACAACGACCTGAGTGAAATTTAATCAGATTAATCCATCAGGCAGGGCTTGGTGAAGGAGTGAAGGGAGCAGATGTGCCAGGCCGGGCGCTGGCAGTGGATGGGAACCCTTCATGGGGTCAGCTTGGTGCTGTTGGTCACAGTGCCTGCTCCTCTTCAAAATATGAATTATTAAACATAGCAACAGCAGGAAGGCTTTTGCACCAGGGCTTGTAATGCCCCTTTTCTAGTCACTGCTGTCCCCCCTTCTCAGAGCGGAGATGTTTGCCTTTGGCCACGGGTGAGGGGAGGCTTTATCAGAGCCGCGACCCTCCCAGCAGTGCCGGTCTGTGCAGCTACTCCGGGGAGCTTCCCTGTGCAGCCGCAGTGGGAACGGAGCCCAGATCCCCCCGGGGCTCCTGGATGACAAACCCGCCTTTCCCGGCTCCTTCAGCGCAGCCCGGGCCCGGCAGCGGCCGGGAGGGAGGCCGGGGGATGAGGAGGGAGGGAGGGAGGAAGCATTCCTTGCTGCTACATTCACATAGCTCCTGGCACCAGCCAGCTCAGCCAGCTCCTCCTGAAAGCGCTCCAGACTCTGAATCATTTCTGTGAGCAAACCATTCATGCCCCAGCCTGAGCCCCAGCTGACTCCTCGCAGCCCCCAGCCACTGCCAGCAGCAGTGCTGATGCTGCTTGGCTTGTCTTGGCAGGGCCGAGGGGCTGGGCCCAGACCATGGCCCTCTGTTCTTCTTGGGCAGGAGCTTCCCTGCATCATTTTGCAGAACTGGACTCAAACTCCAGCTCTGCTCTGTTGTCCTTAATGCTGAGCCTGTCCCTCCCTCAGTGAGGACAGAGGCAGCTTTGCACACTGTGACTGCGTTTTCTCTCTTCATCACTGGTGCTGCCATTGCAGGGTCTGCACTAAAAAACCCCCACGGTTTCTAAAATTTATTTATTTTTTAAATAAATGCATACGGTGAAAATCCATATTCAGGCTCTAAGGTGCTTCCCCAGCAGCAAGACTGGGATGTGCCTTGTTGGGGCTCTGAGGGTCTGGGCAGGAACATGGATTTGAGCCACGTTCCTCCTCCTCCCTCCCTCCCCAGCCTGTTGGAAGTCCCTGTGAGGTGGGTATGGCAGCCCAGTCGTGCTGGTACCTGCTGAACAGCAGCAGGCGTGTTTCGGTGTTTAAATCACCTCCTTGCTCCTCTCTCAAGGGATGATTCATGTTGATTGATCACTCTGAGCTGGCTGTGGAGGCAGCCCTGGCTGCTTTGTTACTGGCACTGCTGAACTTCAAATGAAGCTGATTTTACCCTTAAAGCCACTGCCTGTTGCAACTCCTCTGTCTCTTAGATTTGCTTCTTTCTCTGTCAATGGGAGGATCCCCTGGAGCGTTCCAAATGTATTTGTACAGAACTAATTTGGATGCCTTGGACTTCTAGGCTTAGGGCTTGTTGTTCCTGTGTGAGTGGATTGGAAATGAGTTTGGTTTTGAGAGTCTGGTTTCTCCACTGTCCTAAGTCTTGGGCAGGTATTTTAGTTGCTGCTGTTTGATGGCAAAATCACCCTTTGAAATTCTGGAGTAAGTGATATAGATGGAAGATAAAGAGCAATGAGAAATGAATCTGTGCCAGGGTAAGGAGAAAGTAACAGTGGAATTACGTCCTTAGCAAGCAAGGCAGAGACAAAAGTGATGGCTGATGCTGGGTGACAGTGTACCACAGATCAACCTGCCCCAGTTTCCAGCAAAACTGAGAGTTTTATGTATAATAAAAGTCCAGGACTGTAACTCTAAAGCTGGGCTAAACCAGCTGCTTTCTGTGGCCCTTTTGTGTCTCAGTTTCCCCACCTGCAAAGTTGGATAATAGTAATTTCCTCTCAAAAGAGCTGCCAGTGCTGGCTAGAAGCTGCTCTGTGTTCCAGAGCTGAGGAAACAGTGGCTATTATTAATCATGCCTCATATTTTTTCAACATTCTGCATAACTAAATTTTGTTTGTTTTGATTTTTAAAACTTGGAATCAATGGCTGGACCAAATTATAGCTGGAAGCTGAGAAGTATAAGAAAAGACATCCAAATGCTGCTCAGTTTGCTCTGTAAAGGACAGAACTGCTGAGGCTGCATCACTTGTGGCTCCTGAGCCTGGTGCCAGCATACAGAATTCCCTCCTTACAGCTTTTCCATTGCACGTGCCAAATATCCAGCTCTTCAGTCTGCTACAAATCATCCCTAATTCTGTAATTGCTTTGCTAGTGATTATAGGCAGACTCTGGTTGATCCTTCAGTGGTTTTCCTTTATCCACGTTTTCAGTGGGCTCTTTTATTGTTGATTCTATTTTCCAGTTCCTTGCTCCCCTTTTCCAGTCCTAGCAGGCCCCATGGCTGCAGTCCAGTGTTTTCCCTGGGAGAGACAAGGCAGAGCCCCCTCTGCATTTGGGGCTGCCTCCCCAGGAAGAGCTGTCAGGGGAAGGGGCACCTCGTGCCTTGCAGACATGGGAAGCAAACGTGTAAGGTCATGCATGTAGGAATATGCTCTGAATCACTCTTGCAGGGCTGGGAGCTGCATTCAGGGCTGGATTTGGAAATCATGGCAGGCAGGCAGCTGAGCACAGCGTGCAGCATGGCTGTGCCTTTCCCTGCCTTCTCTGGGATGTCTCTACCAGGCACAAGAGCAGCCAAGCAGTGGTGCCTGGCTGTTTGTTGGCACAGGCTCACCCTGCAGCCACACTGGTTGGTGCTGCTGAGGGCTCTGGTGTGTGGTCCCTCTCCCCCACACTTTCTGTGCCTCCCTCCAGTGCAGCATCAGCAAGCCTGGCCTTCCAGAGCTCCAGCACTGTGCCTCTGCTCCACCATCCCCCTTCCCTAGGGATGTAAATCCACTTCTTAAACTGCACTTATGAAAAGGCACCTGCTGATTCAGGCACCGGGGGAAGGCCCTGCCCTGGGTTGGGTGTGAGGTTGGGTGAAAATGAGTGGTGGCAGGTCAGATCCAGATCCCTTCTGTACCACTTTGGAAGGACGTGACTGACACAAAGCTGTGGTTGTTGCTTAATTCCTGTCGTTTCAACTCAAACTCAGACCATAAAAGCTGTAAAACAGGGTTCTATGTTTGTGAAAAATGGATTAAGCTTTGAGGGGTTTGGGAGTTTGACTTTGACCTGCTTTTGTTTTTCAAGCTTGCAGTTAGATTCAGAAGTGCTTAGCTGGCATTTCTGAAAGCAGCTCAGGGATTTTACAATGATTCCTGGAGGGGGGTGGGGATGTGTTCATGTGGGTCAGCACATGAGGCACCTTGAAGAGTTTTGTTTTCAGAAACTGAGGCTATTGAAAATGGAAAACACTAATGACCTTTCATTCAGACTTCCCTTACATTCAGGGATTTTCCTTCTATTGAATGGGCCTTAACTACTGCCTTTAATTTTTATTTTGTTGTCTGTTAATGCACTCTTCAACTTTAATTTCAGGTTGAAGTATTCCCTTCCCTAACCAGGGGAGAAGCTATTCTCTGAAAATGGCCATCTGATGTACCTTGTGGTTGAGCAGATGTTATCTTGTTTGGTAATGAAATTCTGCCCTGAGTAATTGGACTTTCTTCCTGGTTCCTCGTAATTAAGGCAGAAGAACAAAACCTGCTGATTTGATATGAGTAATTGCTTCATTAAGTTATTTGCTTCCTCACCATAACCATCAGCCCAAAGAGAGCAGCCTGATCATATTTGATGATCCTTTAGTGCTGTGGGGTTTTGGTGCTTCGTTGTCAGATGGAATCATAGGGGGAAAACAGTCAGGAAACACACAGCTAAATTATTTACCTCTTAACCATATGCACTTAAAACCACAGAGAGTCTGGCTGTGCTGTGTCCTGACCAAGTGAATCAGTCCCTGGAAAAGGCAGGGAGTGAGTGTGTGAGGCTTTAGGTCACCACAGCTGCCTCGACTCCTGTGTCTGAGCACTGTGGATTGGTGCTGAGAGGCTGAACATCTGTGTTTTCCTACTGTGGAGCAAGCAGGGGAGAGAGCTGCATGAAATCCTGACCACTGGCAAGAGGAAAGAGGCTCAGGACTGGACTATGGCAAGTTTTAGCAGTGGTGGTGGCTCCTGCCACTGCTGCTGTTTGTGTTTAGTGATGCTGGGTTTGGCAGTCGGGTTTGCACAGACACTGGGGGCACAAAGACTTAGAAGTGGCCACAGTGGCCCCAGTGACACTGAAATTTCCCTATTTCCCGGCAGGGAAATAGGCCGGGTCACTTGTTAAATTACATAGATTTAACTGTTTCCTTCTAATTGAATTCAATAGGAGATAATTCCCCATCCATGTGGACCTGAGCAGCTCTCATGCACATCCCACTGCCCCATCTCCATGGTTCAGTGGGTTTGGTGCTCGTGAATAACAGGTCACCCCAAATGCACTTCACAAACCTACTCCTTATTTCCTAATTGCAAGCTTGAGACTCAAGCTCTGATGCAGCAGCCACATGATTTATATGTGCCTCCTGATGAAGTCAGGGTTTGGAGGCTCCTTGGATGTGAATTCCACTGAATTATCCCCAAATGCTGCGGAAAGCAGTTCCAGGTCACTGCCAATCAGTTCTCCAGACCTTTGCATGCTGTTCTCAGCATTCCTGGGTCGTACAGGCTTTGCAATCAGGAACTTTGATCACTGAGCTGATTTCTATGTCCCTTTCCAAGATCTGGGCAGGTATGTTTTCATAAGGCTCCACTGAGCTTGGAGCAGCCAACATTCCTGCAGCTGTCAAGATAGGCACTAACAAGTTAGACAGCCCTGAGCTTTAATCCCAGTTTGGACAACCTTTTCTCAGAGCTGTTAAAAATGAAAATATGTGTTTGCCTTTTTATAACTAAACGAGGATAATGAAGGTAAGTAACCAGTGCACTGTATGGATTAACTGACTGGCACAAGTGGTGCTTTGTGTGAGTGCCCTGTTAGGGCTGCAGGGGAAAGGGAGAGCCACCAGAGGTGTTGTAATATTTTGATTTCCCCAAGAAGGTGGCAGAAAGAAGGGCAGATTCTGCCAGTCTCCAGTGCTGTTTGACAGGCTTTTGTCCTTTCTCACAAACGTCTCACTGTCCTGGACATGGACAATGGGAATTGGGCATGGACAATGGGAATTGTGCCCTGCAAAGGGCACAGAGGTTGGGCTGAACTGTGTCTCCAGCAGCCAGCCTGGAGCCAGGGGTTCCTCCAGTGCTAGTGAGCACGTCCAGGGGGATGACTGAACCCCTGGTCCTTTCCTGCTGGCTCAGTGCATCCCAACTGTTGGATTCACGGGTGAGTCAGGTCCCACTGCACGTGCAGCAGTGCCCAAAGCCCTCCTTGGTGCCTGCCAGGGCAGCCCTGTCTTGGTCAAAGCCCACAAGGCCTCATCTCCTGTGTGGTGGTCTCCTCCTTCCTTTGCCCTGAATCCCAGGGCTCTCCACGCTGGGTTTTGCAGGGATCCCCAAGGCTGGGGTGCAGTGTCCCCATCCACCCCCTGCTCTGCTGGGAGCTGCCTCCCAGCACTGGGCCATGGGCTGAGGGTGCAGAGCAGGGTGGGAAACTCCTCTGCATCTTCTCTCCAGCATCACAGCCACAAAAGAGTGGTTGGTCAGGAAAGATCAATTTACAGTTTCATAATTTACACCTGAAAGATCACATGTAAAACAAACAGAGCTGGAGAGGGTGATGGGGAGGATTTATATTCCTGACACCGGAGTTTCTACCCCTGTATCAGTCAGAGATGCTGCTCCCCAAGCAGGAGGCTCAGGTCTGCTCTTCTGCACGTGGGCAGGTCTTTGCAGTGTGAATTCCTGCTGCTCCCTGTTGCTGGTCTCCCAGGGAGTTCTGCTTTCCCCATAACAGCCACTTTTACCTACCAGTCAATGCCTTGGAGCCCCAGGGCAGCCCTGAGCCTCACCACACCTCTCCCTGGGAAAACACCATCTTCCTCCCCTTTTGCAAGAGAAGCTTGGTCAGAGAGATCGAATGAGTCAGTCAGAGCTGCGGTGACACAGCTCAGCATTCTCTAATATCTAGCATTGTGTGAGTCTTTGTAATCAGGTTTTTACCTCAGGGCTCTTCCTTTCCTTGTTTTTATACTTTCCTCCTCACTTCAGTTTGCTTTACTGGGTGCTGTTCTCTCTCTCCCTTTGACCCTTTCCTGGGCCTCTGGCTCCCGGCCTCAGCCCACAGTGTGGAGCTGGCAGTGCTTGTCTCTCCCTCCTCTGATCACTGCTGTGTTTAGTTTGGGAGATTGTGTTTCTCCATGCAGGACCCCCACACGCTGGGGAACGTGGTTCCCTGGAGGAGAATGCTGGGGGAGAGGCAGCACAGACCACTTGCAGCAAATGCTTTTCATGCCTGCAACAAGCCCAACACACGTGTTGCAGGCAGAACCAGCTGCTAGGGCACCACAGCTGGGCCAGGCTTGGCAGCTGCTGCAGGAGCTGCAACATCTGCAGCCCCAGAGGCTGCAGGTGCCACCGGGCTCAGAGCAGCCCTGCTCTCCCCTCGAGGGGTCCCTGCTGTGTGTGTGGAGCTGGGCATCCCGGGCTGCAGACCAGCGAGGCTAACACAGCCTCTCTCTGCTCTGTGTCTGTGCCAGCACTGTGCTGGCACCAGGGTGGGCTGTGCTGGGCAGGGGGGATGCCCAGGTGTGGGTGCCAGGTCAGATCTGAGCTGCTCTGGCAGGGCTGGGTGTGTGAGGCTCACACGGTGCCTGCCAGAGCTGCAGCCAGGCTGAGCCAGCAGTCCAAATCCTTCACTTTCAGGAACAATAAATTCCCTCACTGACTTATGAAAGAGCAGGGGGAAAAAAAATCTCTAAATGACTTACCTGTTGGAAGCCTGTGGGCTCTGCACTGTGTTAAACATTAACCTGCCCTTCTGAGCCAAGCCGCTGATTCTCTGGGTGACTCAGGCTGGGCAGGCAAAGAAAAGGATTCTTTGTCAGCCTGTATTTCAGAAAATATCCCTTCAGCCATTTTCTGTCTCATCGTGTTTGTTTGGCCCCGTGGTAGGACGCCTGCCCCACAATCTGCTGTTTGTGTTTGTGCAGTGGAGCTGATCGAACGGCCACAGCTCCAAACAAGCTGCTCCCCCCACGCTGCTCCCCAGCAGCCGATGGCACAGGCACTCCTTGCATCACACAGACACAGAACCAGACACTGAATCACACACGAGCACGCGTGCAGCTGCACACCAAGTCAGGCACCTGTGAGCACATCCCCCTAAGAAAGGGAAAGGTGCCTTTTGAACCTCTGCAAGGTGTATCCCAGGGAGTGCTGGGTGTTAAACAGCCGTGCCCATCAGAGAGGTGCAGGCAGCAGCGGAGCAGTGGGATCAGTGGCCAGGGGTGGGTTCTGCTCCTGACTTTGCCCTTACTTGGTATATGAGGTGAGGCAAGTCGTTGCACTATTGTTTCTCCTCCATAAATGTGACTAATGATTTCAAAAGCACCTGTGGAAAGAGTAATGTATCATTACTATGGCCTTAGATGTGAGCTTGATTAAGCAACAAACCTCTAGTGGTTCCAAAGTGTTCCTGCTGAGAGTTTTTGCAAATATCTGCCCCCTGCAGACCCCAGCACTGCAGTGATGTGGTGCTGCCATGGGCAGTGGTTGTTGCTACAAACCTGGGAATGTGTGAGTGCTCCTGAGCTGTTCCAGTGCAAAGTCTGCCTGCTTAGCACTGAATCCCCCAGTGACTTCAGCCAGCTCTTCCAGTTCTGCACTAAGGCTGGAAGGAGACTCAGACAATCCTTTTTTTTTTTTTTTTTCCTTCTAATCTTTTACAGAGGGGATAATCTATGGCTGAGAAATGGTAAGAAAGGCTGATAGGGCCATATCCTCTTAATCCAGCTCATCTCTGCCTTTCTCTGTCCCCGTGCAATGCCAGGGTTAGGGCTGGGGGCAGAACACTTTTTTTCCTGCTGTAGAAGAGTCTGAAACCAAGCAGGAAGCCCTTCCTATGGAATCCATGCCTTAGAGCTGGTGGAATCTCTCACATGAACAGGACTTGTGCTCTGCACCTTTGTGTGTGGGTGACCCACCCGAGGGGCTGTGGAACCCTTTCCAGGGCACAGCCTGGCCCTTCCTCCAGCAGCTCAGGCTCCTGCACTTCCCTGTGCCCTTAGAGCACATTTTAAGAGTAGCTATGACTTTCTTCCTGTCTGTGTTTGTAATGCCCCCGGCTGATTGCATTTGTGTAATTAATTGCCCAACCTGAGGCTCGCAGGGGAGCGATCAGGAGCACGTCCCGCAGCAGGGAGAGAGTGAGGTGTGAGCCCGGACAAGCGTTCTGCTCGGCTCACAGCCTTGAATAAGCCGTGGACGTGTGGGTTTGGAGAGGAAAGAGGCGCTTTCACGGGTCACCACTGCACTTTGAGCTGGAGACGGGAGAGCAGCGCTGACCCGAGCTGCTCCAGCAGCCAAGGGCTGAATCAAATCCATGGGGTGCGCCGGGCTGGAGGCGTGAAATTCCATCCCATTCCTTCGCTGCAGAGGCTAAACGCACTGGGATTTCCAGGGCGGGGAGCTGGCAGGGCCGAACCCCGGGGATGATTTGTTTTTCACGGGGGTAAGGTGCAGCCGCGGGGGAGGCTGAACTCTGCTCTTCCCCTGCCCGTGCCAGGAGAGTTGGAACAGCCCGCACCGGTGTGTGCGACTGGGAAAGGTGTGTGCCGGGAACCGGGAGCGCCGGGCCGCCCCTCGGCCGCAGCCGGGCGCGGATGCGGTGGCCCCGGTGTCCCCTCCCCGGCCCTGCCCGCTAAGGGACCGCGGCACCCCCGGCACCGCCACCCTCCCGGCCTCGCCCCTGCTCCCATGTCCCAGCCCGGAGCGACGGCATGAAGAAATCCTCGTATTCAGGTGAGCCTCTCCGTCCTCTCGCCTCTCCCTTTGTGTCCGTCCAGGGAAAAGAAAAAAGGTTAAACCCCCCCCGAAGTCCGACGTGCACAAGCCCTCCTGGCTCTGAGCGCTCTGCGGAGGAGTGAGCAGCTGTCTCACTGTGTATAAACAAGTGGAAAAGGCTTGGAAAGCACAGCGAAGGCAGCGAGGCAGCGTGTTGCGGGCAGAAGCCGGCACTGGTGGCACGGACGGTGTCACCGCGGGGGACAGCGGGGCAGGGCGGGCCGTGGGACACCGGCTGCCCCCGGGCTGGGCTGCGGCGCTTTCCAAATGAGGAGCAGGAGCTGGGATCCCCTCATGCTGGGGGACTCCGTGCTCCCCATCCCGGCCTTCCCAGCCTTGCCCTGGCGGTGAGGGCGTTGTGCCCGCTGCTCCCCGGCTGGCACAGCAGTGAGCGGCCGTGCCTGGTGCCGCTGCTCTGAGCGCCTCTGAAACCCCAGCAGCGGCTGGTGCACCACAGAGCGGACACGTCTCCTGTGAGAGCTCCCCTGCTCACCCTGTAGAGCTCAGGTGCCTCTGGCAGCTCCTCCAGCTGCAGGACTTCGCTCCGCAGGTGATTTCTGCTCTGCTGCAGCCACCAGCCTGTGACTCCGTGCTCTGCACGCCCAGTTCTGCCCTGGCTTCGGCCTGGCCACTGTGGGACCTGCTGTCATCACGCCAGCCTCCTCCTAATGGCCCGAGCCACGAGTCCAGGCACCCTGCGGGCTGCTGGTGGCAGCTGCCAGTCCCTGGAGCCACGTCACGGTCACTGTGCCTGAGGTCCTGAGCCCCAGGAGCCGGGGCTTTGGCTTCACTCAGAAAATTCACTCTGTGACGCTGCTGCCTTCTTATTGTTAAAATTAATTAGCAGTGCTTCGCTCTTGCGCGTTTTTCTTCTCTCATTAGTGTTGCTAAATGGGCTGCCGGGAGGGTTTATTAGGGCTTGTGCGCCGGGAGCCTGAGACAGTCTGAGTGTGACTATTAGCACCTTGTAGTGGGTTAAATTGGGTATTAGTGGTTGTGCACTGTGTGTAGGGAAACCTGTTCTTTGTCCTGGCCTCCCGGGGCGGCTGGAGCAGCCCTGGAGCAGGGAGGAGCAGTGCAGGAACGCGTCTGGACACACCTGGCTGTCACACAGAAAAGCTGCCAGTTCTGTGACCTGGTGTTGTGAGTCCTTGCAGATGAGGCCAAGGGATCTTTAGTTGTTTTGCTTGCTTTGGGTGGGTTGTGCTGGAGTGAAGCTGGGGCGCTGCAAAGCCCTGACCCTCCTTCACTCGGTGGTACAGCCAGGGTCGGCTGGCATCTGGGCAGTGCCTTTAATCAAAGGGACTGTGGTTGTGTTTTGGAAACAGTGCTTTGAGATTCCCTTGAGTACAGTGCAGCTATTTAAATACAAAGAACAGAAGAACTGTGATGCTCAGAATACCCTGCACCGGAGCAACAGGACAGCTGCTCTCCCCACAAACACCTCACACCCTGCAAGGAGCTCAGGCAGCTCTGCTGAGCTGCTCTGGGTTGCAAAGGCTTCGCTTTGGGCACTGCAGCTCTGACCACGCTGTGCTGGGGCTGTGCCTCTCCCTCGTTTATCGGGCAGAAGGTGGATGAAGATGGGAGGCCACCCTGGAGAGCTGCACCTCTGGGCGAGGTGTGCCAGCCCTCCTCGGCTGCTGTGCTCGCAGACCGGGGCACAGCTCCGGGCACTCGCTTTGGGGCATTTCCCTGGGAATCCAGATTGCTTCTCCAAGATATATCATGGACAGGGTGCTGCAGAGCCTCTGGGCTCTCTGCTGTCTGCCAGAGGAGCTGGTGAGGTGACAAAGTGACTCTCAGCTGCCAAGGCTGACGCTGACAGCTCCTGGCAGGCTGAAAACACAGTGCCTGGTCCAGAAACTCCTGAAAATTATGGCAAAGGAAAAAAATGAGCATATTTTAAACACTTTTTGAGGCTAGGGCACATCCCTCCCTGGCCTGAGTTGTCCCTTTGTGGTATATTCTGGATCTGTTTTGTGGACTGGGTCCCGCTGAACCCAGCTGGAGGATCTTGTTTGACTTCCCGGGGCTGAAGCTCCGGCTCCATCCTCCTCCGTGGGCACAGCAGTGCTCTCACGGTGTGGGGCTGTTCCACACCCCAGGCAAGGTTTACCTTCTCAAAAGCCCTTCAGGGGTACTCGGTACCCATCTGCCGCGGTTCTGAGCACATGCTGCGTGCCTGGGGTTGGGCTGGAGGGTTTACCTTGGGGTGCTTCACCTCTTCCGAGCAGAGAGGCTCAGTCAGACCTTTGTGCCGCAGCCGCGGGCGTGTGCGGCTCATCCCGGCAGCGCTTCTGTTCCTGGAACTCCTGGAACTCCAGGCAGCAGCGGCAGGAGGAGGGGAGAGCGTGAAACAGGGATTTTACACAGCGAGTTCAAAATGAGCAATAACTTCTATTGAAGCCAGCTCTTACACGTTTGCCTTGGGGATGCCTGTTATTTCAGATGCTACAGGCAAACCTGTCCTGGAATACTACTTTTCATTCTCATTTTCCATTACTCAAGCCCATTTGCATGGCCAAAGAAGCAATAGACAGGATTTGTGATAAATGACATCACAATTTATAGGTATTTTCAAGGAAGGTGTAAGTGGTTTTGGCCAGGGATTGTTTCAGTTTCAGGTTTATGTAAGATGTTGGCTTGCACTGGAATAAGCATCACTGGAATTACAGTACCTCCAGAGTTATTTGTAGTGGTTATGTGTCACCCACCCTTACCTGAACTGCAGACTCCTAATTTATTGCTTAGGCACTTAGGGAGAAATAACTCTTCATATATGAGCCAAAGGTATAGGAAAAACTGCAGGAGTAACAGCAAGGACTGTTTCTTCATCATTGCATGTGGATTTTCCCATATTGTGACTCATAAAATGATTCCCTATAAAACATAGGAAATAGAATATAAGTCAATTTGGATTTGCTGGTGCTATCTAGAGAATTTGTGGCTGCCTCATCCCTGGAAGTGTGCCAGGCCAGAACCATGGGGTTCTGAGTAACCTGGTGTAGGGGAAGGTGTCCTGCCCATGGCTGGGGTTGCAATGAGCTGATCTTTAAGGTTTCTTCCAACCCAAACCATTCTGGGATCCTGTCTAGGCTGGGAAGCTTTGAGGAAACAGCTTTGTCCTCTGATTGTTGGTTTGTAGTGTCCCAGGGCCCCCTGCTGCCCCAGACCCATCGTGTCCTTGGAGCTGACACCACAGGGCTCCTGCAGATGTTGGGATCTGACCCAAGGCAGCAGTTACAGGTGTGGGGGGCAGGTGGGGTTTGTACCCCATCACAGGGCTCTGGTTTGTGCTCCAGCACATCCAGTGAGCGAAGAAAAGCACGGGAGCTCTTGCTGGGCTGGGCAGGAGCTGTGGTGGGCAGCTGTGCCAGCACAGGGACAGTGCCACAGCCGTTCCTCACCCGGCGGAGAGTGAGGGAGTGAAGCAGCAGTGGATGGGCTTGGCTACCCCTAAAAAAGCCTCAAGGGCTGTGACTGGACAAGCACTGTCTGTTGGAGGGGCCTTGATCTGTATCTGGCTGTAGCTGCTTTGAAATGGGCTGGAAAAGCTGGAACTGGATCTTTTTCAGGCTGATACTGTGTGAGAGAGACCTGGTGTGGTTCCCTCCTGTTGTAAGAGCTGCTGGGTGGGGCAGAGCCCATTGTTTGCTCCTGAACCCGACCCCCTCTCCCTTCACTGACCTGGCACCGTCTGTGTCTGAGCTGGGGAAAAACGAGCAGAGTTGTTCAGACTGGGTTTTTTTAAATTTTTTTCTCTAGTCCACGGGCCAAACTGCAATATCAAGGAAAAAATACTGCTTGGATCCAACAAAAACATTCACTTAATTTTAGATTGTCATTTGGAACAGAAATTCAAAATAGTTTGTTTTGAAATATTAAAAAAAAAAAAAGCCATTGTTTTTCAGCTCAAACTCTCAGCTAGCTCTTACTCCCCTAAACTTGCATTGCTGGGCTGATGGGATATCACAAAAAACCCTCAAAAACAAACAAACAAAAATTGTAGTGAAGATCTGCAATCAGCCACAAGAAGCTGACTCCTCAGTCTGTTACTGCTCAAACCTGATGCTCAACTCCTGAATTCAGTGCAAGCAATGCCTCTGTTCACTCAGGACAAAGTCCTGTCCCGTGGCCCCATTTCCATCTGTTCCCTCTGAGACACAGCCCTGCCTGTGCCTGATGCACCCAAGGGTGTTCACAGTGTCTCTGTTGCCAGTTTTAGCCTCTGCATATTGACACCAAAGGACTTTGTAGTCTTGCAGCAACAACCTGGTTTATGGTGAGGTGCAGCAGCCCTGTCACAGCTCTGCAGGGCTCCTCCAAGTAGTGCAGTAAGGAAAGGGATTGGCCTTTGGGAAACATCCAGTGCACTCCAGGGTGATGGAGTTTCCATTGCACCCCATGTCCTCCCTGCTTGAAGGACCAACCACCCTGCTGGTTACTGGGCTCACAGTTGTCTTTGTTGGAGGCAAAAGGGTCTGTGCTGGGTGGTTGTTTTGTTTACAACTGGCTCCTGCTTTCACCTTGCACAGAGGGTGCCACTTCCTTCTGCCAGGGCTCCCTGCTCGAGCAGGGCTGAGCTTTTTTCCCTTCTCATCGGTGGAAGAGCCAAACTGAAGCATCAGCAAAGTCAGTGTGAGTGGGGGGGATGTGAAAGGGAAGAAAAAGGTTGAGGAGAGAGTTTTGCAGCCCAGGAGTAGAGGAAAGAGGAGGGATGGAGGTGCTGGAAATACCAGCATGGAGTGTGATGCCCCAGGAACACCTGAGGCTGTGGAAGGTGTTCTTGGGATGGGTTTGTGTTGGCATTGTGTTTCTGAAACAGCAGGAATAAAAATAACAAGAACTACAAAACGTTGTTTCTTGATAATCCAAGCATAGCAGGAGGCTGCTGCACAGACAAAGGGCTTTGCATGATTTTCAGGATGCTGAAAGCTCTGCAGGTTGACTGGGTCAGCTGCCAGGAATGATCTGCATCATTCAGATCCGTGTGAAAGCTGGTGGATACCAAACATCCTTGGCCCCTCATCCTTGCTGTAAGCCCCCATAGACAAGAACAAGCCCAATGCTGTTCCTGCATGGCAAACACTTGCTCAGTTTGGACAACCACATCTCCAGCCTGTCCAGAGCATCTCTCACATTTTCATACCAGGGAATAGCAGCCATAGTGCCTGCTCATGTTCACATCATTCACACATTCTGTCTGGGGGTTTTCTTTCCCAATCTCCTGCATTTATTTACTTTTTTTAACCACTTGATCTATCACATTGTGCTGCTCCCTGCTGTGTCCCTGCCTGAGCCACTTCCCCATTGGTGACCCCATGGTTGTACAGGATCTTTGACATTCCCACGGGCTGGTGCCCCAGGATTGTTGTTTGAGCTGTAGGAACATTCAGAGATGCCCAGAGAGAGTGGGAGCCTTTGTCCAGAGTGCTGTGAGGATCCAGGTAAAAGCAGGCATGTCCTTCCCACCCCACATCCCTGAATTTCTGGGTGACTGGTGCGTGATGGGTGTCAAAAGCTGTAAGAGCAGGGCAGTCAATGCCATGACTGAGGGGCAGCATTGCCCAGGTTTGCACTCTGTAGTTAATACCTAAAAACCTTTAAGAAGTCTTCTGATTGCTTTTAAAATGAAAAAGTTGTATTTTTTAGAGAATTAAGTTTCTAATGTGCCTGTCCTCTCTTGTGGTAGTAAAGCCTGAATTTTCTTGAGTTCTACAGATTGCTGGAGTCTTAGTTGGATGAAAGCACCTTGATCCCTGGACAGACTGGTCTCAGCTGCCTTCAGGGCCTCACAGTTGATTTCTGTGGCTTAGCAGATATCGAGAGCTGTTGATGGCAGCTGGCATCAGTCCTGGCAAACTTTCCTCAGCGCTTCCTTGCTGCAAAACCCGAACTGGGACCGTGAGAAGCCCCATCAAAAAGCACAATTGTTTCATTTTACTCCCATGCTGACAGAATATATTGCCACAGATGTAAATGCAATGTGCTGTCACATGTTTCTGATGGCTTGTGATGATTGATGGAGCCTTGTTATGAAGAACCCTCCCACAGCAGCATCGTGTGGTGCTGGGGTGGCCAGGTCGGTGTGCTGGGTTTGGTTGGGTGTTCTGCTGTTTCCAGGCTTGGTGGCGTGTGTGGGCAAGGGTAGAGCTTTGCTCCAGGTAGAAAAACATCCCAACATCTGTTAGAAAATAGTTTGGAGCAGCAAGGAAATCCAGCCTGTGGAGAAAGACAAATAACAAACCGCAACACGCAGGCATTTGCAGAACATAATGTAAAGCCCTGTGGGGCCCTGAGGGGGATGATCTGCTTCCCCAAAACACCCAACCTCTTCCTGTGACCACCTGGGCTGAGCAAGGGGAAGAGGTGGCACATGGAATGGGGAGATGCTGCAGGGACATCCCAGAAAGCAGCGCTGACAGCGAGTGGGAAGCTTGGTGTGAGGACAACCTGTACCTCTGAGACAAGGGGTATCCCGGGTTTTGCAGCATAAGGTGTGATCCAAATCCAGCAAAGAGGCTGTGGAACAGGAGAGGACTTTGTATTGCAGTGATTTGTGAAGATTTAACCTGTGGGATAGATGTGTGAGGCCAGGGAGCTTGCTAAAACTGGGCAGAGGTGACCTGCAGGAGACACCTGTCCTTCAGGGTGAGGCCAGCTGGCCGTGCCTGTGTGTTTGACACCACACCAGGGAGTTTCCCTTGCTGCCTGCTCCTGGCAGCCTCAGGAAAAGCAGCTGTGCTGGTGCAGCCCTCACTCCCTATGGAATCACTGGCCACAAGCAGTGCTGTGGTGGCAGAAGCTGCGCAGCCACTGGAACTGGAGAGTGGCTTCCCCCAGGGGCCTGAGTGAGTGACAGGTGACAGGGACAGCTCAGGGCATCCTTTAGAGGTTTATGTTCCAGGGGGGATTCACAGCTCCCTGGGAAGCTGCTTCCTGCTGTATCACTGCTCAGGTGAGGCTGTCAGAGGGATTCAGGGATTCAGGTCTCTCTTGACATCCGTGGGGGATGGCACCCGAGACTGGGAGAGGAACATTTTGGTCCAGTGCTGTGACATTTGTGAGACCAGCCAACTGTGCTGGGCAGGAAGGGGCTCATTGGGAAGTTCTTGCCCAAGTTTCAGCGTTGATGACTGCACTGCAGAACTCTGAAGCACTGTCCAAATGACTTCCATGACCTGAACTTTTAGTTTCAGGTTCCAATCTGATGGCCAGAGCATGTCACTGTCCCCTCCATTTCCCTCAAACACTGGGCTGCCTTCCTTGCTCCCGGGTCAAGCAGATGGAAGTTAAACTGGAGGGGTGATTGCAAGTTGGAACTAGCAGCAAAAAGGTTTTTTCTTTCCTTTGTCCATGCCAGATGAGTATTATTTACAGGAAACACTTTGTACAGCTTTGAGGTTTGTTTAGAGAAGGAGTGTAGGGGAGGAGACAGCTAAAGGCAGAATGGAAATTAAAAAGGTCACAGTAATGCTCAAGAAAATCCATAATTTCCTGGTGTGGGAGTATTGCTATTCTGGGGACTGAGGGAATGATGGAGCTTGGGCTCCAGCTCCCAGGGGAGAGAGTGCTTGCTGAGGGATGGAGTGACTCCCTTTGGGAAGGGAAGATCTTGGCACCCAGCAGCTTTCCCTGAGGCCTCGTGGGGCCGAGCCCAGAGCAGCTGTGGGACACAGAGGGTCCCTGACACTCCGTTGTTCCCTCAGCTCACCCAGAGTCACGTCCCTCGCCGGCCCTGGTGGTGATGCCAGGGAATTTGGGAACACACGTCCTGGGGAGCCAGCTGGGGTCCTGCTCCCCGGGGGCCTGTTTGCCTTGGCTTGGTGTTATCCAGGGAAATGGGGATTGCCTCCAGCTTTGTGTAATGCAGAGAATAAACAAAGGAAGCGAGGGCGAGATGCCCTCAGCCGCTGCTGCTGGGGGATGACTCAGTGCTGAGCTGTGAGTGCCTGGGCACGTACGGAGAAAAGTTGCTGAGAAGAACAACAGATCTTGGAGCAGGACAAGTCTGGACAAAGGATTTGCACGGGACAGCCCAGGGAGGTGGCAGGGGGGTTGTTCCGGGGAGTTAAGGAGGTTGGAGGCTCTGTTTTGCCTGCAGGAAAAGCCCAGCTCTGGGCTGCAAAAGGGCAAGTGCCACCCATCAGCCACCCCAGCCTGCCCAGCTCTGTGATGGGGGCTCAGCCACCAGCACCCTACAAATGCCTTGCTCTCCTAATTTTCAATTTCCATCTTCCTTCCAATATGACTTTCAATTAGGTATAAACTTAAAAGCAAGATCTAGATACATTTTAATCAGTTGGAATGAGGATGGAACATAATTCTTTGACAGCGGGGAATTTAATTTGAAGCATTGAAAGTTGATGTCACCAGTCCAAGCCTAATTCTCCCCGTCCTCTTTGCTCTGGGGAAGGTTTTCAAGCTCACTGATTTTCAGTGTTCTAGAGATAGAAGTCACATGTGCTGCAGTGCCCTTATCTGAGGTCAGTTGCTGAAATCCCTAAATTCAGATCTCTATCATGTGCTCTTGCAGCCCTGTTTGCCATGAAGAGCTTTTCCCCTCTGATGTCCTGCCTTCACATGTTTTAGAGCGTATTTTATAAAATTGGTTGTAATACTGAAATGTGAGTTTGAGTTGTGCCCACACTGTACCAGAACCACCACACCAAGGGATTTCAAGTGTCTGTTTTTTAATATTATATTTCAGCAGGTAAGTTATGACTCTGAGAGCTGTTGAGTATTTACTGAACAGCTCAGACACAACCTGAAGGACTGACATTACTGCAGCTAATTGCCCTTTGACATTAATTTTCATTCAGCTCCATCTGCATCTGTGAACGCTTTCCCAAATTGCTGCTGTGACAAGTGAGATGCCTCAGTTGTGGAGTCCCACATCTGAGAGCAGGGGAAGGCCGTCGGTGCTGTGGCTTGTTGGGGATGTCATGGCCTGGGTGGTCTCCTCATCCTGCTTGGCAGCTGGAGCAGGAGGCTGTGAGTTATTTCCCGTGGTGGGTTTTTGTCAGATAAACCTCCCAGCAGTGATGTGAAATAGTCTGACAGCTGATTCCTGCAGTTCATGTTGGGAGCAATGAGTTAAGCTGGGGAAGGATGAGCTCAGCCCCTCAGAGTTTGATCCATCTCTGGAGGTTTCAGAGCTGCTCTGCTCTGCATGGTCCTTCATGGATCAGCCACTCTCCAGGAAATCATCATCATGCCCCAATGTTTTAAAACATATCTCAGGCCTTTTGGACAGTGCACATGCTGGGGAGAGGGGAGCAGGATGTCTGTGGCTGTGTGGTTGTTTTGTGTGTTTGGCTCTGCAGAGTTTTTAGAGATCATCGTGGGAAAAGTAAGAGCCCTGTTCTTGAGCCACAGTGGAGAGGGAACAGTAAAAAGATGTTTCATAATATGCGTGTGGATTAATGTTCAGATCTTACTGAGCCTTTCATGTCCTTTGAGCCCTGAATACAAGTATGGGAATGGATATGAGCCAGAAAAGCTTCCCATGTCAGTGTGCTGGGTGCTTATTATTGCAGCTTTTTGCGTTAAACCCTTTTACAGACTGTACTCCTTCCTTGAGGATGATTTTTGGGCTGCTGTTGGCAGAGGTTGTAACACAGGAGGAGGACCTGGAAGACTGGTACAGGGCATAGTCACACAGCTCCTGCTGAGCCAGGGGCAAAACCTGACCTTATTCCTGGGTAAAAATAAAGTGTCCTTGTTCCCAGCCCCGTGGAGGTATTTCTGTGTCCAGAGCCCCTCCGTGTGACAGACAGGCTGCTCTGAGAGGTGAGCAGTGCTCCCCACAGGTCAGGTGTTTGGTCAGTGCATGGAAAATGGAGATGTCCCCAGGTACATCCACGAGGTGTGGTGTTTCTGCTCCCTCCTCTCTGCTGGCTGCGCTGCCCAAACACGTGCTGGGGCAGCTCCTTTACCTGGGACTGGTCATGCTCTCCTGCTTTCCCCCTGGAGCTGACCGTGCTTGCGTTTCCAGGAGCGCACGGAGCCCTCCGGGGTGGCTCTGTTTGCCTTTCTCCCGAGCACAGCCCTGCGGGGCTGGAACCGCATCCCGGCCCGAGGCACCCAGGGATGCAGGAGAGGATCCTGGAGGGGCAGATCCTGGAGGGACAGGATCCTGGAGGGGCAGATCCTGGAGGGGCAGGATGCTGGAGGGGCAGGATGCTGGAGGGGCAGGATCCTGGAGGGGCAGGATCCTGGAGGGGCAGGATGCTGGAGGGGCAGGATGCTGGAGGGGCAGGATGTGGGGTGTTCCCAGGACGCTGGGCATTTGTGGGGCTGGAGCGGTGTGGGACAGCCTGGCCGGCTCCTCTCGGGTGGCCGCTCTGTCCCGGGTGATGGCACAGCAGGGAAAAGCCGCGGCAGAGCCCCGGGGAGAGGAGCTGGCTCAGAGCAAAGCAACCCTCGGACCTGGCACCGGGAGCCTCTCTCTCCACGCTGGGGACCCGGTGCAGGTTTGCAACGGGAGCAGTTCTAGGTGAGAGCATCTCCTGGGGCTGAGCCTGGATGCTGCTGCTCGTCTCATCTGCACAGTTCTGACACTGCCTCCCACCCCTCACTCTGCAGTCGGGTCTATCCCACTTTTACCTGCCTGGAGTACCTGTCACCCTAAGCTGTTCCTGTAGCTGATGATGATACAGCCTGGCAATTCAGCCTGTGTGGGATGTAAATCTTTTATAGGAACCTCCCACAGCCACTGGCTGGGGTCTGGTGTGTAAGTTAGCCCTTTGTGCTGGTCCTTGCTCGGTCACACTGCATCCTATTGGAGATTCTTCCAGAATGTGCTGAGTTGGAAGGGACCCCTCAGGATCATGGAGTGCAACCCCTGGCCCTGCACAGGACACCCCAACAATCCCACCCTGTGCCTGAGCATTGTCCAAACGCTCCTTGAACTCAGGCTCAGTGCTGTGACCATTCCCTGGGGAGCCTGTTCAGTGCCCAAACACTCTCTGGGTGCAAACCCTTTTCCTGATCCCCAACCTAAACCTGCCCTGACTCAGCTCCAGCAGTTTCTTTGAGTCCTGCCACTGCTTACAGAGTGAGGAGATCAGCACCTGCCCCTCTGCTGCCCCTCAGGAGGATGTTGAAGACCACAGTGAGATCTCCCCTCAGTCTCCTCTTTTTGGTTGTTGTCCTTTTCCAGTGTACCGGGATTAATTCAAATTCTAATAATTTCTAACGTGTCATCCTCACTTGGGATCACCTTCATCTTTAACAACCTCTCTTTCCCATTTCTGCTGGTTAATGAATGTTGTATCCTTAAGTCAAAACACAGCTGGGAGGTCAGGCTTTGGATTAAAACCTGCCTTGACATAGTCCCTCAGAACATCCTGGAAGCATCCAAGTCCTGTTTCCTATAGATTGTAGGCAAAAAAGACTATAAACCTAGTGGAGATCTCTGCTTTGGGGGCTGAACAGCCTCCTCTGCTTTTCAAATCATGTCATCATAATCTCTGCAAGATTAAGCAGTGTTTCAGCTGCAGGGCTTTTTTTAATTTCACTTTCTTGTGGAATAAACTGATGGTGACAGATGCCCAAGAGCCTTGGAGGTCAGTGCTTTGTTTATATCCAGGGAACTTAGGGCGTGAAGGGTGGCAGTTCCCTCTGGAGAGGGACATGGATGTCACCTTCTTGTGGTGACAGATGTGGCTGGGAGTGACCTTGCTCTGTGCTTGTACCACCTGGGCAGAGCCTGCAGAGGGTTTGTGCTCCTCCAGGGGATTCACTCTGTGGATAAACATGGCCTTTTGCCTGGGGAAGACAAGATCACGCTGTCCCACTCAGTTTGTGTGGCCAGCTTTGGGCACAGTCAGGTGCCCTGCCTCCTGCTCCTTGTCTGGTGACTGCAGATAACCAAAGTGCTTCCTATCCTGGCAGCTGCCTTTCAGACATTTATCTTAAAGCTGAGGGAGCTAATACCCTGTGTGACAGAGGAACAAGGCCTGGAGAAAAATGAGGTGGAATTTAATTTTGCCTGAGTTGAGCCATCTAAAATCATCTCTGAAGCAGAGCTGGTCCCTGCAGCCTCTCTCCAGCCAGGGGCTGCCAGATGAATCACCCTGTCTTCCACCTCCATCTGGGGCTGGAGGGGACTCAGGGCTGCAGAGCCCAGCTCCTGCTGCCTGTGGCTTCCAGGTTCTGTTGGGGTGAGGAGTCAAACCCTTTGGAGCCTGCCTATGACCCGAGGCAGTGGCCAGCCTTCCTTCAGACACCAAAGCAGGTGTCTGACCAGCAGTGTGCTGACGGCTTGGTGTGCCAGCAGGTTCCAAAAGGAGTGGCAGCAGCATCCCTCCTGCAGCTGGGGCTGCTCAGGGCACAGCTGGGTGAGGAGCAGCTGGGTCATGCTAAGGACAGACACTGTCACAGATCTGATGTCTCAAACATGGTAAATGCATTTAGTCTGTACCAGTGAATGTTCTGTGGCTCCAAAAATGCTCACAGAGAGGTGCTTTGGTGGAGAGGAAGACGGGTGCCAGCAGGAAGCTTGCTGAGACAACACAGAAACATTTTCTACTCATGATCTCAGCCTCTGGAGATAAGGCTGGAATTCTGACACCCCCCAGAGCATCCTCCCTTGGCCCCATGTCAGGCCTGCAGCTCTGGGCTGGGGAGGGAGGTTCCTGCCTGGGTGATGCTCCTGCCAGGGGTACAAAGGGTCAAGGTAGCTTTGGGCTGGAGAGACCTGGCAGTGCCATGGACCCCTCTGGCCAGGAGCTGTTGGCTTGCAGAAGTTGCCATTTGTGAAAGGTCAGCTCATGTAATGAACTTTTGACGGTGGTGTCAAGGTCATCAGAAGTGCCCTGAGCCTCCAGACAGGGAAATACCTTTCAGGTCTGGCTGGCAGCAGCCTGTGCATGCTCCAGGGCAGCTTTCTGTCTCTGTGGTTCATTAGTTGTGGCACAAGGTGCACGTTCATGGGCTTCACCCCTGGAAATCCTGGCTGGAATCCTGGCCTGGCACAGCGCAGGGCCCGGCAGTGCCAGGGTCAGTGCACGGGGGTTGGGTTACTCAGGAGGGGCAGCAACTGCCTGGTTTGTGGCCAGGATTTGCATAGTGGAGACTGAACATCTGGGCTGTTGGGGTGAGTGACTGGGGGGGCCTGGATGGGACCCAGGGCTCCGTTACACCGAGCGTGCCATGTTCCACGGACAATGCTGCCTTTCACCAGAGCCACAGAATGGGCTTTGTGCCTCCTGTGTGAGCCCCCTTCACAGAGAGAAAGGCTTCCTCAGAGGCTGCAGGCACTGCTCCATGCCTTGGAATGGTTTCCACCTGTGCCAGGAGTGATTTCACTCTGCCTGCTGCCAGGGCTGAGCTGTTTTGGTGGTGCCAGGTGCTTTACTTTTCCCTTCTGGCAGCTGGAGAAGCCCATTAGAAGAATGAGTTGCTTTGGGATCACTTGGTACCTGGAGAGAGGTGTGTGTAATCATGGAGTAGCGTCAAGAGGTGGTTTTTATATCTGGGCTTTATTTAAATGAGCCTGTTCCTAATTGCCCTGCTGCAGAGCTGGCTGTTGGAGGGCATGGCCAGGCAGGAAGGTAACTGTTTGGTCTAGAGTTATTTTTTCATGGAATCATAAAATATTCTGAGATGGAAGGGATACACAAGGTTCATCAAGTCCAACTCCTGGCCCTGTGCAGGACAGCCCCAAAATGCCACCCTGTGCCTGAGAGCTTTGTCCAAACACTCCTTGAACTCTGGCAGGGTTGGGGCCATGAGCACTGCCCTGGGGAGCCTGTTCAGTGCCTGACCACACTCTCGATGGAAAAGTTTTTCCTAATATCCAACCTAACCCTCCCCAACACAGCTTTATGCTGTTTTCTCAGCTCCTATCACTGGTCACCAGAGAGAAAAGGTCAGTTCCTGCCCCTTGTCCCTTACAAAGATGTTAAAGGACAACCCAATAAGATATTGGCACGTAGATATTGATTCTACATCTTGTTTTTAAATGAACAGAATGTTTTTGTGCTGGGTATCTTGTTCCTATGTGTCTTATGAAGCATCAGGACACAGCAGATGGGTTCTGAGGGACAGCATGGGCCATGGGGACTTGAGAGAAGCTGGTCTTTCATTAAATGTCTTTAAATGGTTTCTATGAGAGGGTTTATGGAGGCAGAAGGAGAGCACAGAAGAAATTTAATCTCGGGGTTGACTGGCCCCTCACAGACAGAGTTCTCTCTTCCATCTCCAAGTCAGACACCCACAGAAACACCGACCATGGTCCCAAAATCAGCTACAGAAGTGGCTTAAAGGTCTAAGTGCAGCATCTGGTAAGATACAGGCAGAATTATGCTGCAGTTTGTAAAAGCACTTCTGCAAACTCCAGTGTAAGCTGATCTGCAGCATTAGGCACTCAAATATGTCCTAAGATTTGGCTGAAGTTCTCTTCCAGCTTCCCTGCTGCAGCCACTATTAAATATAATTGTAAGATACAAGGAAAAACACCAAAGAATGTTATTAGTTTATGAAACTGGGTTGCCTTGGCTACTTCTGGGGTAGAATTAATAGGAGAAAACCCTCAATTGTATGAGGCCAGGGCTTCATTGTAGTCTCAAATTCTAACTTCCCTTCTCTCCTGCTTAAGGACAGAGGACATTATCTCAGGACTCTATAGATAGTGTCTGAGTCATTCTTCATGCAGCTAAAATGTAAAAACCTTAAATAATATATCCCTCCAGCTCCTCTGACCAGGGGAAGTGTTTGACACCTCATTTTGCAGGCAGGGAAAAGAATATGTGGAGGAGGAAAGTTACGTGCAGGGAGTCATGTTAGAGCCCTGATGGTGCCTGAGTGGTTGCTGACTCCCCTGCTGGCTGTGCCCCATGGCTGAGCTGCTCCTCCCTGCTCCTTCCCTCAGCATCTTCCCAGGGCAGGACCAGCCTCACACAAGCAGAGGCTCAAGATGTGACCGGGGTTGGGGTCAAAGATAAATGTTTGAGTGTGCATGTGTGATGTCCCAAGGGGGAAATTGCCATTCTGAGCTCCGTATTTTTGTGTAGGTTTCTGAGCCTCAGCTCAGAGCTTGGGCTTTCTGACTTTCAGGCAATGCTGTGCAGTATCCGAGTGTCCCAGGGGACCTGCCCAAGCAGTCCAGCCTCACTGTTGTGTGAGCTGTGTGTATGTGGCACTAAGTGTGCATGTTCAAGCTGCTGCTGCACTGGGGATGCTCAGGTGGAAGGGCTCTGGTAGGGTTTGCAGCCTAAAGTATATTTAGAGTAGATATATTTGTGTGGGTATTTGCAGAGAGAAAAGTGGCCATTGTCTGCTTGAGCTTGATACTCTTCCAAGATTGCCTGTTCTCGATCCAGTGGCTGGACAGTTTGTGGGTCTTGACCTTGAATATTCGTCTGAGTTTCTGGCTAGGATGGGATTTAGTGGCTGTGGCCTCTTGGCTGCTCCTTTACCTGCTGCAGGTTCCTTCACCTGGTGTTACGTGGCCGCAGTGGAGCATCTCTCGTAGGGCAGGAAGGAAAAGGACATTTTGTCCAAGGCTGGAGTGCGACTTGGGCTCACATGTCAGCACCTCAGGAAAACCCCTGGCTGAATTTTTCCCCTTGCAGCGTCTGCAGAGCCAGACAATGGTGTCAAACCCAAAGGCTGCCCAGTACCTCCTGCAGCTGTGAGGGGGTGCTCACTGAGTTTGGGGATCCCAAAGTGTCTGGGTCTGCTCAGGGTGTCCTGCTTGCTCCTGGGGCTGCCACACCTCTGACAAGGACCCTGCTGGCCATCCCAGTGGGTCACCCAGGCTTAGGAGAGCCCTTAACCCCTGCCCTTTGTCATCTGCTGCCTTTGGCCACTGCCCTGCTGCCTCTTTGTTCTCGGCTTTTCTCCTTTGTACACCCCCACCCCTCTCTGGGAAAAATCAACATTTGCCTTGCAGAGCCTGGCAAACAGAAGGGGTCTGTATTTCATCCTGATGGCAGCCCCAGGCTTGCAGGGCTCCCATGATAAATCCAGTGGTGCTTGTTGCCAGGGGGACCCTCTGAAACACAAGTTTGGGAGTTCTGTGTGTGTGAAACAAGAGCAGGGAAGCAGTGAGCGGTCACTGAGCAAATGCTGGGGCTGAGAAAAAAAAAGGTGGATTGTATTGAGGCTGTAAGAAGACAGCAAGAAACTCACCTAAAATCTATGTAAGGATGACTTTTGAATTTTATTTTGTTTTTAATCTAAAGTACCACGTTGCTGCTCCATGTGCTAAAGCTGCACAAAGTGCTGGGGCACAGCAGAGAGCCAGATGCTGGGCTGGGACGTTTGCACCAGGACTTCTCCTGTGTGGTCACAGCCAGGGCGTTGCAGGCCTGGGGGAGTGGGGAGCAGAGCTGTGGGGTGGCTCGGGAGTATTTGATCCATATGGAAATACCACACTGCAGTTTTAAAATTCCTTTCCCTCCTTCAAATCTGCCAGTGGTTTTCTCCAGCCAATCCATGGCCAGTGCCAGACGAACGCGGGAAAGTGAGGTGCACTCCTGAGCCTGGAAGCTGTAAATGTTTTGGGGTTTTGGAAGGAGAAGGATGAGCAGTGATTATTTGTTTTTCCTTTGTTTCCATAGTGGTCTGCGTGCTGAGCCTTATCCCTTGTCCATTCAGGCTCCTGGGGACACTTGTGTTATTAATGTTAATTAACAAACACGTTTCTAGCTTGTTGAGGCCCTTGTGGCAGCTGGTTAATGTAAGAGTTTGATCATTGCCTTCTTTGAGCAAGGCTGCAGCTTGGATGAGTTCAGATGCCGTCCCTCCTTCCCATCTCTGCTGGGATGCTGCAGGTTCTGCAGAAACAAATGGGACCAGATCCAAGCTGCTCTTGCCGTGGCTTTGCAAGCTCGGTGACATATTCCTGCAAACCCCCTCGTTTAGTGAAAATACCACAAGGTAACTCCTCACTGAATTCCAGCTCTTGGGTCCTGCTTCCCTCTCTTGGATTTCAGCAAATAAGGAGCATGAGCAGGTGAGGAGTGTGAAGACAGGATAAATTGAAAAGGAAAAGACCCCTCTGGAAATCTGCTTAGGTTCACATGAACTGGGGGGGACAGTGGTTACCAGCTCGATTCCCAACCATCAGAGCTTCACAACAGCAGTTTTCTATTCCTACATAAATCCTTTTCCTTCCTGTGCCTAAGCAAAAGGTTCCCCTAAGCCAGTAGAGCTGACAACACCCATTTTTCCAGTCCCTTCCAATCTGTGTGGACACTGTTGGTGTGATGAACATGCATTTGCACAAGCCATGGGCAGTGTCACTGTGGTGACGTGGCCACTGCCTGGCCAGATTACTGGAACACTCCAACCAGAAGGATCACAGATGATGACTAACATACTTTTTCATACGAAAAACTGCTTGGGCTAATTTTTTAAAGTTGCTTTCATGGTTGTCCAGCATATCACTGAATGACTATCAGCTGTGAGGAATTTGTGGTCAGTAAAGAACAGATGATCATGAGGAGTGGTGAAAAGATCTTGTTATTTCTCTGAAGTGAATATCTGAGGACTGAGTTTACTCGCCTCGGAATAAATTCGTGGGGAAAAGGGAGAGTCCCTGCATTGTTTGAAGGCCATTTTAACTCTTGAACAACTTGCCAAAGCATTTGAGATCACTCCAATGTTTTAATCTTGACATTGCATTTGAACGTCTCCAAAAAGCCAAGACTCTGTTCAAGCCTGAGCCTGAATCCATGTTGACCAGATAACAGTGTATGCTGTGGTTTTGTGGGTCAGCCAAGGCAATTTTCTGGCCTTAAGCTTTATGGATGCAGCAATTGATTTCCTGAAAATTACTGCAGTTTAATTCGAGTTAACAATTTGAATCAAAGCCTAAATTTGAGCCAAGGTTAAAGTGCTGTGTCCTTTGTCATCTTCTTCCACCACCATATGCAGGACTGGTCCCCCTACCTAACCCAACCCTTTGCTGTGGCCAGAGCACTGCTGGGCTTGGGGAAGCCTTTCTAGCATTGGAAAAATTGAGGCTGCCTCTTATATAAATTAGCACAGGCTTTTGGAACTTTTTTTTTGGTGTTGGAATGGGTTTGGCACCTGCCAGAAGTATAATGCTGTGGTAGGAATAGATGCATCTTGCTAATGCCAGTTTTCCTGTGGTTTCCTTGAGAGTGATTTGACATCCAGCCTCGAGCTGGGTTCTTTCTATGTGTGAGCTCATGACTTCATGTGTTGGTGAGCAGAGTTGTATGGCCTCAGCTCCCATGTGAGAGAAATGCTTGGTGATGGTTTAGGCTGCCTGTACTCAGCCTCTGACCTGGACATGGCTTGTTGGTGCATCCATGTGGTGCTCGCTGTGTTGGAGAAGGTACTGGATCACTCCTGAGTCTGGAATTGGTGCTGCTTGGCCTCAGCTTCCCTCCATCCTGGTGAAAGCTCCATTTGCTGCCAGAAATATTTGATCCAGAGTGAAACCATGCACATGGGTTGAAGGGTTTTTTATTCTAGCTGTGCTCAGCTTCTTTGTAAAGAGTTTCTATTACATAGAATCTGGAAAAGTGTCTTTTATTCTCCAGTGCATGTTTCTGATTAGTACTGGAAATGAACATGAATTTTTTCCCTTTTTTTTAAACTGTATTCCTTTTGAGATTAATGTTGCAAGTGGATTTCAAGTTAATGGAAGAGAAGCTGTAATTGTGTGGTTCATTGGACTCAGAGCAAAAGAGATTCTCCTTCCTTTGCTAATCTGCAAACAGATGTTCCTCCCTTGGAGTCCCCGACTCCCCTGAGCCCCTGTGTCCCCAGCTGTCTCCAGTGACACCTCCATGTGCAGGCTCCACCTCCAAAGGCCATGTCCTGTGTCAGCACCAAAGCTCTGCAGCTCAGCCTCCAGCAGCTGGAGAGTCAGAGAATCCATGGGGGCAGAGGTTGGATCTACCCATGTGTGGGGTTTGCTCCTGTTACCAGCTCCAGGTCTTGGTACTGGTGGGTTCTGCTCCAGTCACTTCATCCCTGGAGCTCTTGGAGCCTGTGTGGGTGAAGCAGGAGGAAATGCAGCTGTAGTGAAGGCAGTTCTCCTGCCCACTCTCTGGATGGTACCTGTGACATGGCTACAATGAGAGGCATTTCACACCCTGTGTGGTTCTAAGAGCGTTGTGATGGATTTGCAGGGAGTGGAAAATCCTCTCCCAGAAGTCAGCACTGGCACCTGAGCAGGGCAAAGTGACATCCTTGCTGTCCTTTATATTCCCCCTAGCTGACAGCAGGAGGGCCTGAAGTTCTGGCAAAGGGCAGGATGGGACAGAGGGGGTAGGGCTGGGTGTCTGCAGTGCCTGGGCACTGCAAGTCCTGCCCTGGGGGGAGTCAGCTCTGCCAGCCTTTGCTTTAAAGGCTGCTGGTGGTGTGTAAGTGCTGTAACATCTCTGAAGCGTTGTTCTGCTGAGGAGCCTCCCAGCACCCCAGCACTGGAGCTGAACTCCCAGAGATGGCTCCGTGGTTCAGCCCAGGGCTGTGTGCCCCAGGGAGCCAGGAGTGTGGCTATGTCCATAGGAGGAAACTCTCCCTGAATGGAGGTGTCTCCAGCACTGTCTGGACACCCTGCTGTGCTGTGCTGGGTGAAGGAGGAGGCTGAATTATCTGATCTCAGACCCACCAGTAAATACATGTAACAGAAGCAAGGGTCACGCTGGCTGCTCGGATGGGCTGGTGCCGCTGTGCTGACTCCAGCACAGTGTGGGATGGCTCCTGCCGGCTTTGGCCCATCCCTTTCCATCACCACCTTCGTTTGGCTTGGGTTCTTTTGTTTGTTTGTTTTTTGTTTTTACTGGACTGCATAGAGAGAGCAAGTTCCTGAGTTGCATCCTCCATTGTTTGTCCTCACTGCGTGGTTTCTGTTGATAATGGGAATTGCTCATTTGTCCTTTTGAATTTTACATCATGTGAGGGTAGCAGCATGGATGGCTTACTGTGAGGAGAAAATCAATTTCAAGTGTGCTGTCTCATTACTATTCTGTGCATCCAGAAAATTTGGGGTGTATCATCCAAAACGTGTTTTGGAGAATATATGTGTTGACTTCGCTGGGGGTGAATATCTCTGGCAGTTCCCTGGTTAGCTCTAGGTTCAGGTTCAGCCAACTCAGCCAGAAAGGTCACACTGCAGCAAGGACATTTCTCCAGACAAGCCGGATTCCATCTCCCTGCACTGTGTCTGCATCCTCTGCATCAGGATGAGCACGTAGAAGATGCTCCTGTTTCAATACTGGAATGTTTTACGTCTGTCATGTGCTATATCAGCAGCTGCAAAAAGCACACAGGAGTAGAACATTGGGTCCAATGTTGTCTGGAGGGAGTGATTTAGGTGTGAGCCTGGCTGGGATCTTGCTGGCACCGACACAGTCACAGGGGCGATTCTTGGCTTTGCCTGTTGTGAGGAGACCCTGATGAAGTCTGGTGCTTTTGGGGGCTGCTGCCTTTCTGCTGGGCCATGTGGTCCCAGCCTGTGGATCTGGAGGGAATTACTCACCGATTATAAAACGTGACAAAGGATTGCTCAGGGAGGGAGCCAAGGTGAGGCTGAGCTGGGCTTTGTCCTGCTGAGGCACATCCGCCGGGTTGAGTGAAGCACTCTTGGACTGACTGATTTGTAACTGCTGCACTCTTCCATTCTCAGTTTGTTCTGCTTGGAACAAGGGGAAGAATTCCCAATTTCAGCTAAATAAAGCATATTGCATGATGGTTCTCAGTCCAGTGCTCTACAATGCATTTACAGCGTGGCTGCAGGGCGTTTGAGAGGGAAGGCTCACAGACACTGTGTCTGCGGTGGAAATGTTTGATTTGCATTTCACAGCTTGAACGTGGGGCTCAAACTGCTGCTTCCAGGCTATAAATAGAGGTAACCCCAGAACAGGCTCAGCAGCCCATGCTCTCTGCTCCTGCCCACTCCGGCGGCTTCCTGGCAGTGTGTTCACAGCAGCACATTTTTAGCTGTTGCTTCCTCATTATTTATTTTATTTTTTGTCAGATCTTCTCTTCTTGCCTTGCCAGGCTGCCAGCTTTCCCTGCTGTTTATCTGCTTTCCAGGACTGTGTCTGGATCCTCCCTCGGTGGAGGGGCAGGGAGGCATCACGGATAGCAAGCTTGGCTCACACTCTGTAGCTCTCCCTCCTCTTTCCAGACTCTCAGTTAAGGTACTGAGCAGCCTGGATGAATTTTGTATTTGCTCCTTGTTTTCTGTTTGTCTGAGAGGGGATTAACAGCATTATTATGTATTATTAATGTTGTTAACAAGCAGTGGAGCAACAGCTGTCAGAAAAGCTTCCTCCTAATGCTGCCTCCAACACAGAGCAAATCAATTGAGCTTGTCCACCCCTTTAAAAAGGGTGTGAATGGTAATTCCAGCTCCCCAGAGAAAACCTGGGAGACAGGGCACATCAATTCTCAGAAATGTTTGCATAAAAGCCACAGACTCAGCCAGGGCATGGATGCTCTGATGGCTGTGCTGGGCTGGATGCTCCAAGTCCTGTGTGTGTTTTTCCACTGGAGTGGTTGCTAAAGGGAATAAAGCCTATTTCCTATATAGGATCCTGGCCAAGCCTGTAAGCTCCTCGTTCAGCTTCCGTCCTGCTTTGCCGCAGACAAACCAAGTCTTTGAACATAAAAGGCTGTTCTAACCAGCTCAGCATGGCTGCATATCTGCATTCCTCAGCCTGCCACCCATAAGGGATGATTTTCTCTGGTTTTTGAGCAATTCTAGAAGTCAGATTTCAACACTGCACCTTGCCTGCACACAGGGAACACAGAGGTGTTCTCTCTGCACGGAGAAGAGCTGGGATGTGACTGCTCTTGCAGCCTGGCTCGAGAAGTGCTATTTCAAAATCTGTTTAGCAGAGGAAATATGGCTTTTCATTCTTGCTGGTGTCCAAAGAAGCAGTAGATATTTACAGAGAGGAGAAAATAATTAAGAAAAATATTCAGGGACTGGATTTAGCAGCAAAAAACTGTTTAAAATGTATAAAGCTTGTTAAAATGCACAAGTTCCCAGAAGCTTCAGCCCTTGTCCTGCTGTCAGTCATGGGAAGTGAAGGCTGGGTGATGGGTGTAGCACCAAACTGCCCTGTTGCAGTGCAGGTAAAGCTCTCAAGAAGACAAAGTGGGTGTTCATGCATGTGGGTGGACAATCCTGGCTCTGTTTTTGGCTCTTTGGGGGCAGAGCCGAGAGGGGCGATGGCTCTGGGTGGTGCTGCCCATGGGTTCTCCCTGTGTCGTCCTTTCCCAGGACCAGCCCTGTGGTTCAACCACATAACATTGTAGGCACAGAGGCTTTTTATATTGGAAAAGGAAAGGGAGAGAGCAAACACACACCTATGCATAAATATATATGTATATATATATATACACACACACATAAGCACAGGATTCTGAGCATGAGACATTTTTTCCATGTCGAGTTGCCAGGCAGCTCTTTTCCCTTCCCTCCCTTCATCCCAGGGCTTATTGGTATGAAAGTTTTCCTGCCTTATTTATTTATTTATCTTTTTAAATGTATTTTTTTCTTTATTGTGGCCACTTTTTACTGTGGTAAAAAAAAGAGAAACTGAGGCACTAATCCATGTACAGTTTCAGCATATAGCTGTGTTTTAGCTAAACGTTTCTTAAGAGGAATTCAGGTTCTTGCTTAGTTTACCTGGGAACCAAGTGCTTTGGCAGTCATCATTTTACAAATAGGCAGCTGGGATGGCAGAGAAATAAAGAAACTGCTGATGGATTGGAAATATTGTGGTAGTCAGCAGGTCCCACTGGCCTGCCTGCAGTCTGGCAGTTCCCAGAGAGTGCTCAGGGAGTTCCTGAGGACTTTCTGAAGTGGATGTGGGAACAGAGGTGCCTCCCCTGCTCTGGCTGCTCTGACCCCACAGCAGGGTTCTCACTCACGAGGTGTTCCTGGGGTGCTGGGTGCAATCCATCCACAGAGCAGTCCCTGTAAGTGCAGGGCACGTGCAAATCCTGAAATTTGTGTGCTTTCCTCTTTGAACGAGGCAATGTCTCTCGGGAAGTGCTGCACTTCTCTCTGGGATAAAATATCCTGGAGCGAGAGGTGAACGTGAGTGTCCCACTTAATGATTTCTAAAGTTCCCTCAGGTGGTTCTGGAAACCGTGAATACATTTGTGGGTTTGGTGTGTTTGAGTAACAATGTTTGACATCTTCAGGGAAAGGTGGAAGTCTCTCCTTGGGTGTTTTTTGGTTAAAATAACGTGTAGCACTCCTGGGATCACAGAGATGATTGTACAGAGCAGACTCCCAACACAAAATGTGCCTTGCCAGATGTAGAGTCATAGCAGGGAGATAGCTCCACACCATATTCACATGAAGTCCTTATCCAAACCTTCTTCTTGCTTTAGGAATCACCCGGACCTCCAGCGGGAGACTTCGGAGGCTCAGCGACCAGACGAGTCCGAGTGAGTGTGTCAATGTCTCTCTTTGAAACCTCTTCATCCAACAAAAAAAAAGGAGAAATTGTGGGCATGCAGGAAGTGACACTCAGAAATCACATCTGCCATGGTTTGAAAGGCAGATTTGCTGCTGATACATGCAGAGCTCTCTATGCTGAGGAGAGCAGTGTGTGGAAAAAACAGAGCAAGGTATATAATTTTAAAGAAAGCCCCAATAAACTATGAGAAAGGAGAGAATATAAAATATTCCTTACTGCATAATGGGCCCAGAGACAATAATTAGCAAGCTCCAACCCAACTGAAGGGATCTAACACAGGGCAACAGAAAGCAGGAGTGGCCTGTGGTTGAAATCCAGCTTTAGTCGTTAGTGGCTCTTTCGGACTCTCCTTAGCTATTATTTTTTATTGGATGTGCTGATTTATGGATTATAAGTGCTTGTGGCTAAATTTACAGCCCTAATTGCAGCTTAATGTTTTGGAAGCTGCTTCTGATTCAGAAGGAAGCAGGTGGGAGGGTTTGTTTTTCTTGAAAAAGGTGTTTTCAGACCTCAGGAAAGCAGTAGCAGAATTCTCAGGGCTTGTGAGTACCCGAGGCCATGTGCTCTGTTTGATTGTGTGTGACACAGACTGGGGCTGTCCAGGGACAGAGAAAGTCCCTGGTGGCTCTCTGCAAGTAGAAAATTTCACTGTTCCCATCTGAAATGCTCTAAGGAAAGCTGAGGCAGCCCAATGTTGGGCTTTTCCTTCTGGTAGCCCCTTCTGCTGGCTGCTCTGATGAACCTGTGCTGTTCCTTGGCTCAGATCCCTGTGGGAAGCACGATGTCTCCATATATCGAGGTGTCAGTCATTATTCCTTCTTAACAGGTGCTTTGTTGCCTTTGAAATCTTCTTTTGTGTCTCCTTTTCTGAGGTCACAGAATCCTGGCATGGTTTGGGACCTTAAAGATTATCTGGTTCCTACATGGTGACCTCCCCTTGACATTGCTGCCTTGTTTTCTCTGCTGCTTGTTGTCTCTGCTGCCTGTCCCCCCCCCCAAACCCCACTCACCTCCTCAACACCCTGCTCTGGCCACACTTGGTTCAGGGTTTTATCCTCTCCCATCCCCTTGGTCTCCCTGTCACTCAGTTGCTCCCTCTGGGCTCGATTTGCTGTTTCAATTCATCTTCTCAGCCCTCATATCCTGTCTCAGCTCCCAGATGTGCTTATCAAAACAGAGGTTTTCAGCTCTTCCCTCGGCGTGGGTGGCAGCAGAAAGCCACCCTGGGGATGCCTTCCTGGAGCAGCGACTTCAGCTCTGTGCTGGAGGGAGGCGTCAGCACACGTGGGGTGGGGATTTGTCATGGGTGTCTGGTTAAATGTGCACTGAAACACCCTGGGAGCTGTGACACTGCCTGCCTGGCCCTCATTCATGCTGGTGACCAGCAGAGGGACAGGTATTTATGGCACATAAATATGAGGGTGGCAGGGCTGGCATGCTGTGACACTGTCCTGCTGCTGGGACATTTGTTGTTTGGCATCTGGAGCTCCACAGCCTTGTACCATCACCACCATCAGTGGGAGGATGGAACTACGGCCAGAGCAGACCTCTGCACCCCAAACTGATGTCAAGTGGCAGCAAAGATGCCCTGAGTGCTAATTACTGGGGAGTCTGGGTGCTGTGTGAGCGTTAAAGCTTCAGGACAGCAAGGGGTCAGAAGAACTGAGCTGCATTTTAAAGCTGATGCTTCAAAACTCGGCCACCAGCGCAGAGCTGGTAGTTTTGAACTGAAGTGTGTGTTTATCTTGTGCATATGCAAAAACAAAGCTGCTGCCTCAGCCCTGGCACCGCGTGCTCTCACGTCCGTGCGTCCGAGGACAGACGGGGGAATTGGTGCAGCTCCAGAGGGAACTGGGGTGTAGGGAATCCAAATTGACAGACACAGCACATTTGTTCAAGCTTGTTTTCTTTAAACTCTGAGTATATACTTTTCCACTTTTCTGGTGAGAGACCTTGTAAATTTTAATTTTTTTTTTCAAGTTTAAAAAAATCAAATGGGCAGTTCAGTCCTCCAGTTTACATTGCAGTAAATATTTATGACTCCATATAACTGCAGCTCAATTTCCCCTTGTTTCAGGTCCAAATTTTCCCCTCTGCACATCTGGCCTTGCACCCAGAAGCTTTTATTCCTGTAAAAGATAAATTGGGGTTGGGATGACTGATCAGTGGTTGCAAGTGAAGCGTTGCAGAAGGGGCTCTGCTGCTTTGGGCTCTTTGCCACCCCAAACAAAGAAAGGGATGACGTGCATTTCCATAGCCACCAACTCTTGGGATCCAGACATGCTCCACAGGCATCCACGTGTTGCCTTGGGGTGTGCAGAGAGGGTAGGAACCTGGAGGACTGATGCTGAGCTG
Organism: Climacteris rufus; assembly: GCA_013398175.1. Lineage (NCBI taxonomy): Eukaryota > Metazoa > Chordata > Aves > Passeriformes > Climacteridae > Climacteris > Climacteris rufus. The sequence continues at coordinate 526,622 of VZRZ01002844.1, forward strand.
TTGTGGAAACTTCATTCTGTGACTCAAATTTTCTTGTCCCTTTGGAAGTGGTTGTGTGGCACTGGCATCCACCAGTGCTCAGAGAGCAGCAGTTCCAGGGCTTTGGAGCTGTGGTGTTTGTTCTGTACAAACCTGCTGCATAGTCCCAGGTCAGCTGGGATTCAGAATTCCCTCTTCAGCTCTGTTGGAGCCCCTTTAGGCCCTGGAAGGGGTTCTAAGGCCTCCCTGGAATCTTCTCTTGTCCAGGTGAACACCTCCAGCTCTCCCAGCCTGCGATGGGGCTCCAACCCTCAGAGCATCTCCGTGGCCCCCTCTGGACTCTCTCCATCAGCTTCACATCCTGTGTTGATGGCCCCAGAGCTGGAGGCAGCATTGCAGGGGGGTCTCAGGAGAGTGGGGTAGAGAGGCAGAATCCCCTCCCTCGACCTGCTGCTCACAGTTCTTGCACTGCAGCCCAGGACAAGTTTGGCTTTCTGGGCTGGCAGTGCACATTGCTGGGTCGTGTCAATCAACACCCCCAAGTCCTCCTCCCCAGGATTAATCTTGATCCATTCCCTGCCCAGCCTGTACTTGGAATTGTCCTGACCCAGGTGCAGGACGTTGCCCTTGTCCTGTGGGACTCCATGGGCCCTTGTTTGCAGCCTGTCCAGCTCCCTCTGGATGGCATCCCTTCCCTCCAGTGTGCTGGCCACACGAGTTAGGAGTGGCGTGTCAGGGAAGTTACTCCCACTTCATTTTCCTACAACTGTACCTGATGAATTTGAAGGAGAGAAATATTTGCTGACATTTGCCATGTGGAGCAGTGGTGTGCTCCCCATTCAGCCAGAAAACAGCCCAGAGCAGTTGGAGTGGAAGGAATCGGGATCGTGTTCCTCTCGGGCAGCCAGCTGTGCTCTGCACTTTGATTTGTTTCCAGCCTACAGTTCAGTTTTTGCTAAAGAGGAAGGAACTTCACTGGCAAGGGTAATACAAGGAGAGGGTCCATAAAAAGGTAGAGTTTACTGATTTAGCTAAACCAGCATATTTTTTCTGTGTAGGTGCACACAGGGGGGACGATGCCTTCCAGCTGTGTTTGGGCAGCACTGCTCCTGGCCCAGTGCTGTTTGTGGCTCAGGTGCTTTGTTCACGAGAGGTCCCAAAGGGGTGGGAGGGGAGCAGGTGCCTCAGCTTTCCTGTTTCAGCCTTTGTGTGGCTGTGAGCCCCCTGGAGCAGGGGCAGCCTGCCAGGGCCAGCTGCTGGGGCAGGGAGGGCTTTTCCATCCAAAGAGCAAGAGCACAGCAGCCCCACTTGTGCCTCGTCAGCAGCTGGCTGAGGATCAGCCACAACTTGTCTCGGTGTTTTCTGGAAGCATAGGGCATAATTTGGAGAGGCAGGAAGCTCAAGGTCAGCTATCTGGGTTGTGTCACTGATGTCATGGAATTTTTGTTGGGACAGTTTGTCTTGCACTGTCCAAATCCTTCTCTTGGCTATAAGGTGGAGGGAGTCCCATGCTAGACGTTGTTTGCACCAGCTCGAGCTCCTTGTTCACCCATTATGTTGATGGTAGTAGGTGGGCCAGGAACCACAGTGGCTGGACCAGTGTGGGCTGGAGATGCAGGAGGAGGGAGGTGGAGATGCAGGATCAGTGGGGTGCTTCAAAGGTGCTGATGGTGGTTTGGGCCTGTGAGCTTCTGCTCAGGGGATGAGCTCTAGGACCCCACTGCCCCTGATGTCACTGCACTGCCACACTGCCCAGGGCACCCAGGAGGTCTCTGGTACCTGGGATTAATAAAAATGAAAAGATTCTCGTCTCACAGGAAATTTCAACAAGACAGGCACAGCTCATTCTTGTCTTGCTTTGCTTTTCCTGGTCCAGCCTTGCATTTTTCCTTTAATAGTTACTGATGTTCCTATTCCATAGCTGGGGAAAATGGAGCAGCAGAGAAAGCTGTGTCCTGAGCACTGCCTGTGAATCTGGGGATCCTTCCCCATGGGCACTGATATGGAAAGATGTCAGGCCAGGTGGGTGGAAGAGCTGAACACACATAGCTGTGGGCATAGTTTAAATTGGCATCATTAACAGGGACAGGATTTCAGCGGGGTTCACTAATTTGGGATGCTCTAAATTCACTGTAGATATGACAAGAGGTCTTGTTGTTTCCATCTCTTGACTTAGTACCTTGCCCTGAGGACCATCTCCTCACTTTGTGCCTGGAGTCTGTGAGAGAACAAGTCTAGAAACTGGTTTAGGTGAGGTTGTGGGTTAACCAGAGCAGTGGAGATAAACAAAAGGAATGTCAGAAGCCGAGGGCTCCCCAGTGGAGCGTGCATGATGGCTGTTACATAAGCTAATTCAGAGTGCTATAAAAACCATTAGGTGTGTGAGGGGTTTTTCCTCAGGGGAGTGCTGTCAGAGCTGTCACACATCTGCAGCTCAGACATGGCCACCCCCACTCACAGCGTTGGCAGCCTCCTGTAAACCTTGGTCCAGCCCTTCAGACTGTCCTGCATCTGTTTGTGGCCTCCCCCTGGGACCCAGACTGGGAGTGCAGCACTTTGGGACCAGCTGGAAGCTGGGGGGGGGGATGCACAGTATCTCTTTGCAGTGTGATGTCAGCATCTCCTCGATGTGTGGTGAAATGCCCTCTAGTTGCACCAGGGGTGGTTTAGATTAGATATTAGGAAAAAAATCTTCACTGGAAGGGTGGTCAGGCATTGGAACAGGCTGCCCAAGGAAGTGTGGAATTACCATCCCTGGAAGTGTTCAAAAGTCATGTGGGTGTGGCACTCGAGGATGTGGTTTAGTGGTGAACACAGCGGTGCTGGGCTAATGGTGGGACTCAGTGAACCCTTGGAGTTCTTTTCCAACCTCAGTTATGCTGTGAGTCTGTGTTTTTAGCACAGAAGTGCCTTTCACTGTGCTGGAGCAGCTGAGGGGTTAACTGGAGGCTGTGGTTGCAGCCTCATGGCTCTGGATGTGTCCTTAGATGAGGTCATAGCAATATCTTCGGGCAGCCTCTATTCCCCTTTGTTTGGAGCACCAAACCGGTCCCCCCAGCTGTGCAGCTCTCCTGCCACAGTGTCCCCACGCGCTCCCCTCGGGCTCCCTGGTGACAAACCCTCGCTGGACACGTGTCCCCTCCATCTCACACGTCCTTTCTCCTCTCCAGGGCACAGCAGCCAGGCTGCAGCCAGGCTGGAGAGTCCCCTCTGCAGCTCTGCAGGTGAGCCCAGCCCCAGGCAGGCAGAAGGTGGAGCAGAGAGGCTGCTCCCAGCCCAGGTGCCTGGTTCCTGCAGGGACACCCACACTTGTGTAATGCTGCCACGTGGGCTCGGAGCTTCTGGGAGAGTCCTGTGGGGCTCCACGTGCTTCCAGCAGAGCTGTGTGCTGCTCACAGGGAGGGAGGGAAGGGAGGTGCCTGAGGGCACAGCTCAGAACCTGTGAGATAGTGCTGGGTGCCCCGGGCCTGTGTGCTGGTGAGGGATGTGCTGAGCACTGGCTGCTGGTCCTGTTCCTTCACAACACCCCTGGTTCATCTGCAGTCTCATGTATAATCTCTTTGAGTCCCCAAAAGCTATTAAACACCAGAGGTGAGGAGAAACGTCTCTTGATGCTTCTCCTACAGCACCTGGCTCTGTGGGCTCTGGTGTGAGGAAACCAGAGACAGTAAAATATAAATCAGTGGTTCAATACTGACCAGGGCTTTCATGCTCTGTAATGTTTGTGGGCTTCAGCTGCTGACTGTGTTTTAAGATAACAATTTTCCTCACTGGAGCATGATACAGATTTATTGATGAGTGCTGACAAGGTCCAAAGGGTTCCTCCGAGGAAAGGAAATGTAGAAGTGCAGAGTGTGGCTGCTCCAGGACAGGAGCAGCAGTCCTTGAGCAAGGTTATTTCTCACCTCAAGACCAGACATCTCTGTAGGAAGAGCCTTCTCAGTAGAGCCTCACATCAGGTGCAGCAGTGAAAGGGAAGAGGAATGGCAGGGGAGTGTGGGTTATATAATTTGTCTTTTGAATGATGGAGGAAAATATCCCGAGCTCTCGAGAGCAAAACAGTGCTGAGAGAGCAATATGTTCATTCTCACCCCTGCCAGCCCCAGCCCGTGTCCTGTGAGGGCACGGCTGTGCTGGGACGTGGCTGGCTCGAGGGGCAGGAGCTGGTGGGGCACTGGAGGGACCCTCCTGGGGCTGGGGGCAGGGAAGGGACACAGATCCAGCTGGGGTGTCAGTGGGCACTGGAGCAGTGGGACAGCTGAGCCGTGTGTGAGTGCAGTGACCGGCAAGGGGGACCCTGTCTGCTTAGGAACAGGGAGAATGAATGGAAGGGGGAAGGAGGGCTGGTGTGTCCTGGCCTGCTCTGTGTGTGCCAGCTCCTGGGTGTTGGTTCCCTCAGCAGCTGTGTGTGGTCACATTTCTCTCAGTTGACTCCATGAGTCTCTCCCTGGTGTTTATTTTCTTCATCCCTTTGCTGCTGAAAAGCCAGTTTGCAGATTGCTCTTGGGCATTCTGGCAGGCCAGGTCATGGCTGCTCCACTTCTCCTCTTCCCCCCAAAGCCTGGGGTCCCTCCTCATGTGGGCAGAGGCGAATTCCCCAGCCCTGGCTGCCCACCACAGCCTCCTCTGAGCCTCCAGGGCCAGCACATCCGCTGGTGGCTGCTGCTGACCAACCCCTAATTGTGCCTCAGGCAGGGAGCAGGGATTTACTCCTGGCTATATTTATCTGGTGAACAGGACTGCAAGAAACACTGGCCTTTGCTGCAGGGATGACTGGCTTGGAAGGCAGCTCTGCAGTGGGATTTGTGGATAGAGCACTGTAGATTTTCTGGGATGACCTGCAAAGTGTGAAGTGTCTCTGCCAAAATTTTGATAGCCATGAAAGCGATGAGTGAGCTCCAAGAAAAGCACCAGTAGCAAGGACATTCCTGACTGACCAACTCAGTGGAACAGTCCTTCTTGGTTTACATTTTTCATAGTTTGATTTCTGGTCAAAAGTGTTTGATGATGGTCAGAGAATAGCTCAGGCTCAGATGATCCTGCTGCTTAATGAAAATAGGGTCTGCTGCCCAGTTTTGTGGTGTTTTCTTTCCTCCAACTGGGTCATCCCTTCTAGAGCAGTAGGAACCCAAGTTAAAGATGATGGTGGTGTCCTCTTGCTGTATCCCTCTAGGGCAGCATCTCTCTGTGCTGCAGTGCAGTAACATGCTGAATTCCATCAGGGAGAGCCCCTTCCTGTGGCTTTCCCAATAAACAGAAACACTCTGAAAATCCACGTCTTCAGGATTCACCTAAAGAAGGTAAAAAAACCATCTCAGCAGGTTTGTCCTCGGGTGAGGTCTCCCCTCCATGCCAAGGAGCTGCTTCAGTGCCCAGGAGCAGAGTGTGGCACCCCCCACTCCTGTGCTGCCCGTGCCTAAAGGGCCCAGAAATTGTGCAGCTTTTCAACTGCATCAAATTGCTCAGAGCCACGTCCAGCCTGGCCTTGAACGACATCTAACCCATTGAGGGCTTCCAAGGCTGGGACAGCCACAGCTTCTCTGGGCACCCTGTGCCAGGGCCTCCCCACCCTCACAGGGAACAATTCCTTCTGATACCTAAATTAAACCCTGCCCTCTGGCAGTGGGAACCATTCCCCTTGTCCTGTCACTCCAGGCCCCTGTTCCAAACCCCTCTCCAGCTCTCTTGGAGCCACTTTAGGCTCTGGAAGGGGCTCTGAGGTCTTCCTGGGGCCTTCTCTCCTCCAGGTGAGCACCCCCAGCTCTCAGCCTGTTTCCATAGCAGAGGGCTCCAGCCCTCGTGGTCTCTTTGTGGTCTCCTCTGGATGCACTCCAGCACATCCATGTCCTTCTGATGCTGGGGACCCCAGAGGGGCACACAGTGACCCGGGTGGGGTCTCAGGAGAGCTGAGTAGGGCAGCAAATCCAGCAGTGCCCAACTTCCCCCTGCAGGGAATGACCACAGACCTGCAGCTATGGAGTTAACCCCCCTGTTCTGGGCTCTCAAGGAGTGTCAAGAGGGCAAAACTAATGGTAGGGAGGGGTCCAGGAAGGAAAACATAAGGGGAGGATTGTGGAAGAGTTAATATTTATCTGAAACTGCCTGTGCTCTCCCAGGAGCATGAGGAGTGTCCAGTCCTGCCTTGCCTCTCGCTCTGCCCTGCCAGCTGCTGTTAATTCCTCAGCACGAGTGTTAAAGGGGGAGCAGAGAGCCTGGGGAGGATATGCAAGGGGTTTCCAGCAGTTTTGAGGCTTTCAGGCAGAGAGGCTGAGTGCTAGCACAGAGAGCTCCAACAGTGGCTGTGCTTAAAGATAAGTCCCTCCATGGGATGGGCCATAACACAGGGAAGCTCTGTAGGCATCATCTCAGGGGGCTGTGTGGGACTGGGGCAGGAGGGGACGTGTGCTGCTGCTGTCACAGCCATCCCCTGCTGCTGTCACAGCCATCCCCTGCTGCTGTCACAGCCATCCCCTGCTGCTGTCACAGCCATCCCCTGCTGCCACTGCCACGGCAGCTCTGGGTGCTGATGAGATTTGTGTCCTGAGTGAGGTCTCTGGCTTAGGAAAGGTAATAACTCGGGAGGATCTGAGTGATCTGTGTTCCCCTGTGTTGAACAAATACAGGTTTTCATAAGAAATAGCCAGGGAGTGGCAGAATAGTGCCTGGCAGCACACATGGAGCAGCTGAGAGCTGCAGCCCAGGGCAGGGCAGCTCCTTGTCTGCCCAGCTGGGAGAGGGGGATGGAGGCAAAGAAACACCTGGCAAAGAGCAGGGCAGTAGCCTCCTGGAAAGAGGAGGTTCCCTTTGGTTTGCTTCAAATATTTTTCCAAATGAAAAGACAATTTTAGCCAAGGTTTTCGTTCTTCCCCATCATCAAGGCTCATATAAAGGTAAATGAAAGGTCCTTGGAGCAAACAGTCCATGGAGGCTCAGGCACTGTCACTGCTGACTGGGTCTAGCCTGGGGGTAAAAGGCGTAGAGGGAATGTAATGGAGTAACAGTTGATTGAGTTTGGATCTGTATTTCCTCCTGTGTAAATGCTTCACTAAACATAATTTGATTTAGGAATGCTCCACTCTGCCACACTGTCCCCCCTCTGTGTTCTCCTCCCAGCTCACCAGTGCTGCAGAGAGCTTGGGGAAGAACCAGTTGAATCCCCACTTTGCCTGCCTCTCCAGACCCTGGAGGTCTCTGGCTGCTTCCTGCACCTTTGTCAGTGCAGCCTAAACCTCTGATCCCTGACCAGACTTGCAGCATTTATCCTGTCCAGCCGAGGGCTGGGTTATGAGTGATACCTGGCTGAGGTGCTGAAACCCTGGGGCAAGCGGTCAGCTGTGGCTGTGGGACTGCCCTGCACCAGGCAGGAAAGAAAACAGCTCTGTGAGAGCTGGAATGCCCCAGGAACACATCCCAGCATAAAGCTGGACAGGCAGACAAGGAGTGGCAAATAAGACCTACCTGAATACCTGCAGGTCTCTGTACCACGGTGGCCACTGCTGTGGCTGGTGAGTGTCCACAGCCCCAAAGCCCCTCCTGGCTGCCCACTGCTGTGGCTGGTGAGTGTCCACAGCCCCAAAGCCCCTCCTGGCTGCCCACTGCTGTGGCTGGTGAGTGTCCACAGCCCCAAAGCCCCTCCTGGCTGCCCACTGCTGTGGCTGGTGAGTGTCCACAGCCCCAAAGCCCCTCCTGGCTGCCCACTGCTGTGGCTGGTGAGTGTCCACAGCCCTAAAGCCCCTCCTGGCTGCCCACTGCTGTCCTGGGCTCTGTGCCATGGCCACAGTCCCTGCTTATCTCTGTGTTCATGGCAACGAGCAGGTTCTGGCTTGGCACAGGGCTGGGGCGTTGCTGGGTGAGCCTCACTGAGACGTGAGAGTGAAGATTCAAGCTGAACCTGGAGCAGGGCTCGGTTGGCTTTCTTTTTTTGTGATTTCCTTCCTTGCTTTCTCTGCACCTGGCAGTGCTTCCTGCTGGCTGCCACCACTGGGGATGGCCAGGCCTGTGAGGGAAGGTGTGTGCACCCCCGTGCCAGCCCCGTGAGCAGCAGAGCCAGACTCCTGCTTGGTTTCAGATTCCTGTTTGCAGGTGGAAATTTGGTTTATTTTTACAGCATGCAGTTGCGATTTCCTTAAAATTGCTCCTGCCTCTTCCCTCTCCTCATGGCTTTCCCAAAAGTCAACCCTGGGGGGCTCGAACCCCAAGAATGCAGCCCTGGCTGGGGATTTCTCTCTCTCTTTCCTGAATCCTGGGTGTACTTGACTTCCCCCCCCACCCTTTAGCAGTACTACTAGAAAATTGAATATATATTGTCTTTCTCCGGACTTGTGCAGTGCCCAAATCACTGAGCACTCATTTCAGGCATGGGAGGGACTTCTCAAAAACTAAGGAAGGTGGGGGACCCCCAGCCCTGGAACATGAGGATCACTGGAACCTCTGTAAGGAGCAAGGCCCAGTGTTGACATCACCAGCACAGGGTACCCCTCTCTCACACACAGGCACCCCATTGTTTGCCTGTTAGTGCTTTGTGAGCAAACAAAGACACACGACTGCACCTTTAAAGTGAATCCATTAAAATTTGCATGAGCACTGAATGAGAGCAGCTACCTGGAGGTTTTGTGCATTTCAAATTCAATTGCATTAATCATAGTTTGGATTCACTTCCCTGAGTGCCTCCTGGTGATCAGCCCTGCAAGGAATGGTGCCTTTACTTTATCCTTCCTGATCACCTGGGTCTGGATGGGTTAAAATCCAGAGGCTGAAATGTGTGCTGCCCCCTTCCCTTCTTCCTTTCCATTCACCTTCTTCCTTTCTCCATACTTCCCCTGAATTTTCCCTTCCTCTGCAGCCTGAGGAGCTTGGCAATGAGGCTGCTTGCTGGGGGCTGCAGTGGGGTTTGTGCTCCACGGGGCTGTGCAGCTCCCCTGTGTCCTTGCTTTGTGTTCAGCACCTTCGAGGCCTCGGGCAGGAAATGTGGTTTCAGCCTGTTCATGGGAAAACATTGCTTATTGTCCCCTCCAGTGCCTTGGGCTCTGGCAGCAGGAACATGCAGAGCTTTACTAGCAAATAGTGAATGAGCAGCAATTTGGGAAGGGATCTGAACTTCTCTGCCCAGGGAATAGCACACTGGGGATTAGAGAGAAACTTCCCAAAGGACTGGACTGTCTTGGGGCTGCCTCCCACCAGCTCCCTGCTCTGTGCTGGGATGTGCAGGGGTTGCTGCTGACTGGGAGGGCTGGGCTGACCCCACAGCTGGGTGCTGGCTGTGTTCCTCCCACTGATTTGGGGATGGTGACTCTCCATCAGCTGCTGGGTGGGAGAAACCCTCAGTATTGAAAAGCAATATAATGTAGGCCCAGGCTGACCAAAGGTTTCAGCAGTGCCTGTAATGCCTGGAGTCTTTCCTTGGAAATTTATTTATCCAGCTGGGCAACAACCTGTCCTTCTGCCCATGGCATGAGAGCAGTGCCAGGCTCTGTCACAGCTGTGACATTTGGGTTTTTCCATGTGAACTTGCGAGCATTTTGGGGCAAAAAATGTCACGTGGACCACGGTGATCACACGAGGGTCCTGTCAGCACACCTGGCTGTGCCTTCCCTCCCTGCATCTGCCTGAATCGGGACGTGGGTTGAATGGTTTCTTGGCCAGCTCTGGGGATGGAGGCTGTGCCCTTGTCTCCAGCTGGGTGCCTGTCGGCAGGAATCGGTGTTGGATGGCTCGGGAGGGTCGTGCAGGGCGCTTTGGCCCCTCTGGAGGAGCTGACACGGTGTCCGCGCTGCCTGCTCGGGCCAGCGGCCAAGTGGAAGTTTCCGTGTGGGCCAGCCCATCTCTGCAGCCGCTCGCCCTCCATCCCGGCCGGGCAGAGGAGGATCTGCCAACATCCCTGCAGGGCTGCTCCGCTCCCTCTGCACCCCTGTGTCCTGCCGGGCACCTCAGGGAGAGAAAACATCTCAAACCCCACCCGCGGCACCGGGGAGAAGCCCGAGAGCTCCTGCCCGGGGCAGAGACTTTCACCATCGCCTCTGGCAGGCTCAGAAATCCTGCTGCTCGCTCCTCGCCGTGGGGAGGAGGGTGAGGAGGGGGCTCGGTGCCAGGGCCGGCGGGGAAGCTCCCGGAGGGGCTGCAGAGGACCGGGGAATTGTGCCGCCCCCGGGTCCCGCCTGGCAGCGGCAGCAGCAGCAGGAGCAGCCCGTGATGCTGTGCTGGGAATGAAGTCAGCCCTCATCAGCCGAATAGTTTATGCATGAATCGGAACTTCAGACCTGGCAGAGCCGGGGGGAGCGTGCAGGATCTGCGCTCTTTTAAAATGCTGGAGCTGAGGAAGGAGGAGGCGATAGAGGAAATAGCAGGAAAATAAGACTGGGGAAGCGGGGAGAGATTTGAGAAGCTGGATGAGTTGTTCGCTCTGTTATTGTGAGGAGCCAAGTTCCTTAAGCATCTCCTGGTGGATATTAAGAGGGAGCTGTGGAGGCTGGAGCGTTCCCCTGGACACTCGCACGCTGTAGCTTTAAGACTGTTTTACAGAGGACTCGGGATTTCCAGTTTTCCTGCGCCTGGTGGAGTATTTCAGGGAGTTACAGGATTTTTCGGGTCATGTACCCCCTTTTTCTTTCCTCTTCCTCCTTTCTCTTTCTCTCTTACTCTTCTTTTTCATTTCAAAGAGACAAAGCTACTTCAGTTTGGAGCACAAACATATGATCAGCACATGGAAATGTGGTAATTTGGATGCATTCATGATTGCAACAGATTGAAGAAATTAGACCAGACAAAGAGCTTTTTTTGGAAGAGGAGGAGGAGGAGGCAAAGCAAGGAGGGAGGGAGAGTGGGGGAAAGAAGGGGACGCCACCGAAAAAAGGGACGGCCGTGACACGCGGATGCTAAATATATCCCGTAGTAATGGAGAGGGACCGGATTTCAGGTAGGCTATTGATCTTTTAATATGTTATATTCTGCCTCTGCCCTCCTACCTTTCCAGCAGCTTCTGTACTTTAAGAAGAGGAACAGCCCCGCTCCGGGTGGATTTCAGCCGACTCCTTTATTTATTTCCTTTTTTTTTTTTTTTTTTTTTTTTTTTTTTTTTCTTTTCCGTGTTTTTTTTTTTCCTTTCTTCCCTTTCTGCTTGTTTTTTTTTTTTTTTTTTTTTTTTTTTTTTTCCCATCCTCCTGAGCCCTCGAGACAGACGGTGATTCCAGCAGAAGCCAGGGGGGGAGAAGGGGGAAGCAGGGGGGAATAAGAAACTGCTTTCCAGGTCTGGATTTCATTTGAGTCTCTCTCTCCCCCCCTCTGCTCCCATGTGCCGCACGGCGCGGGGGGATGAATGCTGAGCCTGTTAGCTCAGAGCTGCGAGCCGGGAAGAGGGAGGAAAACAGCCGAGCTCTTGGCATGGAGACGCGGTTCTGCTCTGAAGGTTGGCTCCTGGGCGTGTGTGTGTGTGTGCCGTGTGTGTTGTGGCGGAGCTTTTCCTGCTTGCCAAAGGATCTTCCCTCGGTTTTTGCCCTCCCATCCTGCCTGGCTGGGCAGGAGCTGCCTGCGTGTTCATGGCTGGGCCCGGCCTTGCGCCGGGGCAGTGGCGTGGGCTTCACCCCGCTGGCCATGCATGGGGGGCAAGCAGAATGAATAACTGCATTGAATTCCCCAGTTTACCCACAAATCCCGCCCAGTGGTGCATGTCTGAGTGGTTCCAAGAACTGCTCCCAGCTACAGGGAGCTGCTGGGGGGCGGCTGTGGCTGTTTGCTTCTGGCAGCAAGGACAGGCTGTCACCCCCGGGGCTCTCCCCCGGTGTGCATGGGCAGGGTGAGCAGGATGGGAGAGGGAGAGTGAGGTGTCTGTGCCCAGACTGGCAGGGCTGGAGGGTCTCCCTTCTCCCACGGCACAGCTCAGCCTCCTCCTCAGCCAGGGAGGCACAAGGCCTCTTGTCCTGGGCGTTCCCAGCCGGCTGCTGGGCATGGGCGCTGGGAGGGAAACCACAGCGAGCAGAGGAAGCGCTCAAGCCAGGGTGGAGCGAGGCTGTGGCCGGGCAAGGCTGCTCCCATGGCTGGCCCGTCCCAGAGCTGCTGTGCCCCATCCAGGGATGTGCTGAGAGCACCCAGGGCCCTGGACAAGGACTCACCTGCAGAGCATCCTCCACTCCCCACCGCCCGTCAGAGTGCGGGTGGCACCTTCCATCCCTCTGTCCATCTCTCCTGTGTGTGCTTTCTCCTCTGCTCTGAGCCACTTCAAAGCATTCCTGAGAGCTGCTTGTAACTCAGAGCCTGGTGGGTGTTTCAGCAGCCCTGGGCTCTGGGCTGGAGAGCCTGTGCCACTGGGCAGGGACATTCAGGAGAGAAGTGGGGGACAGGGGTGGTTTGATCCCCTCCTCGATGCAGCACTGGGACCCCTCCTCCTCACAGAGGTGGTGGGGAGCTCTGCAAAGGCTCGCTGGTGAGAAAGGGGACTCTCTAGTGATGTGATCCAGGGCTTTTTGTTCTGAAGGAGCACAAAAAGGGGGTTTCTCTCAGCCCTCAGGCTGCACATCGTGCAGGGAGCACAGAGCCCTGGTGCCCGGGCTGGGCGTCACCCACTGCCAGGGTGTGCAGCACCCAGGGACCCGTGGGCAGGAAGACCCTGGATGAGAGTCTCTGTGCAAAGAGGCAAGAGCTCTTGCTAACACCCTGGAGCAGGAGCAATGTTTCCAAAACCCTGAGTCTGGATGTGTTTGACTGACCTGGAACTGTCTTTTCCATGGGTGGCTCAGATGCGGCTGAGCTGCGGGCAGGGATGCCCAGAGGCAGGCAGGGCACATGGCTGTGCTTGGTGACCTTGGCCAGGTGTACATAACATAAAGAGGTCGTCAGGATGATGAACACAGCAGCTCTGCCCTCACTCAAACCCTTTGTGGGACCCTGGAAACACACAGATCATCTTAGTGGTGTTTGTGATACATGACTGGCATGAAATGTGGGATGGGGAAAGAGATGGCTCTGCTCCGCAGGTCTCTGCTTGAAGGGGTCAGCGCAGGCAGGGAAAGCTGCTCAGCTGGGGCAGTGGAGGAAATGATAAACCACGGGTGGGAAAACTGTTCTTGAAGAGATTCTGTGCCAAAAGTGTCAATTACTGGTTGAAATTGATGATTTTAGGTGTCTTTTTGAATCTGAGAGGCTCTGAGATTCCAATATAACCGGGCTGTGCTGTAGACTCCCAGATCCATGGCACAGCATGGATGCACAGCTCACCTGGACCTGTGGGGTCCCACAGGGCTGTGGGCTGTGGCATTGCTGCCCTGGTGGAGGAGAGGAGCAGGGAGCAGAGCTCAGTCACAGCCAGCAGGACGGCTGGACCCTGGCTTTGGTGACTGAGTGGGAGCTGACTCAGATGAAAGCAGATCCGTGCCATGCTGGGGGCCACATCCCGGTTGCTGCCCTGGCCCCAAATGTGCTTTCCATTAACCCTGGGCTGTGGGTGGGAAGAGCCGACTCCTGAGCCGAGCGTGGGGCTGCTGGATGGGCTGAGGGCACTCTGGGGTGGCTGAGAGCTGCAGTTCTCTTCTTTGGGGACTGTTCTCCCACAGCTGCCAGAGCTGGGCATGTCCTGTGGGGTGTCCTCTGCCCAGGGAGAGCTCAGGCTTTCCTCCCAGAGCCGTGTCCCTGCGCCAGGTCCTGTCTCAGGGGATGACAAACACCCTGTGCCTCAGGGGAAGGCACGGAAGGTGCCGGGTGAGGCTGGAGCTCTGTGCATGGCTCTCTGCCAGCTGTGGGGCAGCGAGCATCCTCCTGCTCTGGACCCAGGTGCCAGTCCCAGGTGGTGCCTGTGGCTGCTGGCAGAAGAAACACAATCTCACAGAACCTGTTTGTCTCTTCTAACCCAGTTAACTCATTTCTCACACATTTCTGAAAGCTATGAAAGCATGAAAAGCATTAGCTCTAAATGGATTTGCTTCCAGGCATGCCTCTCCTCTGGTTTTGGGGCTGGGAGCTGTGTTCTCTCGTCTGCCCCTTCTCCCTCAGTGCCAGGTTGCGCTGGTGGCAGCGGCCTGGAGATGGCTCTCCTGCCTTTCCCTGGCGGCTGGGCCTTTGAACAGCTCGGCTCTCTCTACGAAGCTTTAATTGTTCGTGCCGCAGGGCCTCCTACCTCTTCTGAGAAGAAAAGGACGGGTCTGCAGCTCCCTGAGCAGCGGGATTTGGTGACTGCCGTGGTGGGGTGAGGATGGGTGCAGCAGGGAAGGGAGGTGTGATCTCCCAGTGAAATTATTCATGTCACCTTTGAAATTGCACGGGGAAAACTTATTTTAAGACTGAACAGATAATGATGAATAGGTGATCCTAACACCTGACTGCTGTGAGTGGCATGTGTTGGGCCAAGCCAGGCAGCTGGGAGGGCTGTAGGTGCACAGAAAGAAGGATGAAATGTTCATTAACCCATTGGTGATCACTCTTAATCTTTCAGTTACATCCACTATGGATACGTTTATGTGTAAGATTCTTAGTTTAACATGGCTTTATGTCCATACTGAGCAGCAGGGACACAGCCCCTGTTTGCAGTGTGTGGTTGCTGGGGTTGTGCAGACACAACAGAACAACTTTAGTGTCCTCAGAGTCACCTGGGAAGCACCACGTGCCTGGAATGAGCAACGGGAAAACAAAGCAGGGACCCTGTATGTGATTGCTGGAGGTGTGAGGGTTTGATGGGAGGGAATGTACTTGTTTCTTCATTTAATCTTTTAAAGGTGTGTAGCAGGGCAGAGGGGTTGAGGTTGCTGTTGATGACTTTAGCTATCTTTCCTGTCTCAGGTTTCTTGGTATCCCTGTTATTCCTAGGAAATGGCAGATAAAAGCCTGACATTTCTCTTTAGTGCTCTTCTCACAGCTATACACCTTATTTTCCAGACATTTTCCTTTTTCCTCTGGCTTGCAGCACATCACACGTGGGGCAGCAGATTGTGCATTTACAGCATGGATGGTTCCACCTCCTGTCAGATCCCCCTGCATTCACCCAGGGACACCTTCCCGTGTGTCCTTAGCCCTCCCTTTTGCTGTCAGTGTCCCTACCTGGTGCTGACCCCTGCCTCTTGCTGCAGCGTGTGCTGCCCTGTGAGAACACCCTGCACCTTTCTCCAGCCACGTTGCTCCTTGAAGCGTTTGCCTTCACCCTACGTGTTCTGCAGCAGCCTGCTGTGGCTGCAGGTTTTGGCTCAGCGAACAGGAGCTCTGTGCAGTCTCTCAGGGAGGCTGTGGGCTCGGTGAGGCTCTGGAGCTGCCTCTGCAGGCGCTGTGAGCTCCGTGCTGCTCCCAGCTCGCTTTGGCCGCGGCTCCCGCCTGGCCAGCGCGCGCATTCCCGCACTTGTCTGAGGCATGTCAAGGTATGAAGCATTATCCATTTCCTCATGTCTGCTCTTAAATCTGCTGGAAATTCTGCTCATCTCCATTAAATATGGTCCCGTTGTGGGGCACAACTCATCTCTGGCCTGACAGCACAGGTAAGGCTGCTCGACACGGCTCTGTTGAACTTGGCCGGCCCAGGGCCGCAGCTCCTTTGCTTCCTGCCCTGGCTTTTTATTTTGCTGGATGACTTGGAGCCTCCCAGCAAAGTGATTCCCATGCTGCTGGGGTGAGGGAGGACATTTCTCATGCGAGTCAGGGCTCTTCCAAGGTCCAGCATACCATAATGCTGAGTAGAAGCAAGTACGTAGTTAGGGAAGTATGTCTGGGTCAACACATGTCTTGTGTTGCCTTAATGATCTCAGAAGCACAATATCTGTGTCCTGTTGGCTTTTCCATGCACCACTTGCAGCTGTAACTAATGGACAGAGGGATTTCTTAGAGAGCAGGGATGCCTGATGCTGTGAGTGCTGTGTTGGGCTCAGGGCTCTGTGGCATCGTGTGGGCAGCAAATCCCATGTTAGGAGCAGTCTTGTCCCTGAAAAAATGGAAGTGAAATTTCTTGTTCTGCCTCAGATGTTCTGTAAGCCCTTGGGAAAAGGTGTTTGTGCTCCCATTTCCCTCAGCTTTTGGGTGTTTGGGTCTCTGTGCTGAAGTTCCCTGTTGGTGAAGGGGGTCACAGACGTGCAGCTGGAAACTCAGAGCTGTTCTGGTGCTGCAGCAAGGGGACTCTTGAGTCTCTAAAATGAGGTTATGAGTGGATCTGAAGCTGTTCCATGTGGGCTACGAGTGCTTGGTGGCTGCTCTGGACATGTATGAGCTTAACCAATGTCCTTGGATCCTGAACCATTCACAAAGAAGTTTCTTGGGCTGTACCCACTGCTGCTTCCCCACGGTGTCTGTTTGCAAGGGCAGCTTCTCCCTTCCTGAGCACTAACACTGAAAACTTCCCCAGGGCTGAGCAGGATGTGGCACCCCCTCTCCTCCAGCACTCCAGGCTGCTGTGGTTACACTGATTTATCCTGCAGTGGCATCCAGGTGCTGCATCCCTGCCCCAGGACAACTGTGGGCCTGTGCTGCAGGATGGAGCTGCTGTTTGAGTGCAGGGGAAGTGAAATAGCCCTTCAGTGTAAGAGTTTTGGGATGCTGATGCCAAGAGTGTTGTTAGAGACTTATAAACAGCTCTGGATTGTGGCTTGGGGGAGAGTGGGCCGGGGTTTACAGGTGAATAAAATGCATTAGTTTTACAAGCAAATAATCACACAATAAATCTGGAAGTGTATTTGTTCATAGAAGGACAGCTCAGGTTGGAAAGGATGCCAAGAGATCACCTGGTCCAGCCTTTTGTGGGAAAGGGAGCCTAAATGAGATTATCTAGCACAGTGCTCAATCACATCCTGAAAACCTCTAGCAATGGGGACTCCACTGTGTTCCTGGGGAGCTTGTTTCAGTGATTGACTGTTCTCCCTGTAAAAAATGTCTTTCTTGTATCAAAATGAAGCTTTATTTTTTTTTCCTGTGGCCTCTTCCATGTGAATTTGGTGCTGTATAAACAGGCCTGCATTAATTTTGTGATTACATCATTACCAGGCACCTTATAAAGTAAAAGTAGTTGTTCTTGAGGCAAACTCTGGTTGCCAGTGAAATGAGGTTGGCAGGGGATGAGTGTGATTGCTTGGATGCAGGATTTGAGGGCCAGCCTGCTGTTAGCTCTGCAGCATCTCCAGGCTGCAGCTTTGACCATGATATAACTTCAGGCTGTGGAAATAAAGGGGGATTTGCATTTCACTTCTGGCTGGCTGGTCTGAAAAATTAAACCATATCATGGAGACACCCCAAGTTTGATCTCTGGCACATTCAAGTAGAGAAATGCTCATAGTTTGGTGCTTTTGTTGTCTGAAATGTTGATTTTTCAAAATCCTGTTGGGGACCAGGCATGGAAGTGTGGACACCCTCTGGTGTGCCTGCTAATGAAGGAATTGCTCCCTGTATTCTGAAATTACTCTCCCTGACTCCCCCAAAGCTGGGCCCTCCCTTCTTCCAACCTGGGCCAGCATCTGTCACTGCCAGCAGCACCCCCTTGCTGGCAGCCCAGCCCTGCCAGCTGGCACTGCCTCCCTGCATGTAGCACTTTCTCCTTTCCTTCCCAAGGGTGCAGGATGTGGGTTCTTTATTGGTTTCAGATGCTTTTTCTTTCCAGGAATTTGTGTTTCCATGTCTCAGTCATGGTGATGGAGGTGCCTTGGTGTCGTAGGCCTTGCTGGTGAGGAGAGAGGCTCATAGGGGGGTTTGGGGGCCAGGGCCATGTGTTTGGTAGGAGCTGGGTGTTTTCTGGCAGTGCCAGGGAGCACCAAACCTGCCCAGCACACATGGGATGGATGAAGTGACCCACCCTGGCTGAGCAGCTCTGATGAAACCAGAGCCTCTGTCAAGGACAATGTGAGTTTGAGTCCACCTGGGTGGTTTAGAGGGACAAATGGAGAGTTAAAATCCTGAATTGGAAGGAATGCTCATTTTGAAGGACACCAAGGAAGCTGAAAAGCAGCTCCTGGGGAGCTGAGTGGTGTGAGGCTGCAGCCTGGGGAGCTTGGACCAGGACTTGAACCCAGGATTTGAGTCCAGGGCCTGTTTCTGCTTTACCTGGGAGAAAAAGTAGGAAGGAAGAAAGACTGATGGGAGTATCTGTGTTGGGCAGAACTGCACATTGGTGTGGGTGAGGCTGTTTTGGTGCCTGGAGCTGGGATTTTGTGTCTGTGCTGCTGAATTGGGTGAGCTGCAGCAAGTCATGGGCTCCCTCTGTTTTGCTTGGACTTGAGGCTTGGGCAGGTCCCTGTTTGAGATCAGGGGAGCAGCAGGGTCCTATGTGAGGGTCTGTGCCTCTGCACCTTCCTCAGGAGCTCCTGGTGCCCCTGAGCTGTTGTACCTGCTGGTCCCTGGCTCTGCCCAGGCTATGAGCAAAGAGCTTTCCAGATTTTCTCATGTAAGTGGTGCTGGAAATACAGAGCATCGTGCTGCTGGTACCCCATGCCTGGCTGGGGGGAATCAGGGCTTGGAGGCTCATCCCAGACCGCTGTGGTGCTCTCCTGCCCACGGGTGTTTTGTGTGGATCTCTGACGCTGCTGTTGCTGTGACAGGGCTGCAGGGACCCCAGCTCTGGTCAGAGGGTTTGGGTGGTGATTGCGGTGAGTGTAGCTGGAGGCAAGATCCTGACGGCTTTTACAAAAGCTGTAATGTGTCTTTACAAGCTGACTTGTAAAGAGTCGATTGCCTGGGGCTGCGCAAGAGATCAGCCTCAGATCTCCCGTTTTCCAGTCCAGAGACCTGTTTCCTTGACTACACCATGTGTAAAGGAGAGCAAAGAGGCTTTTTTTAGCTGCTTCGGCTGACCTTTGCAAACCTCTGCCTTGTAAAGAACATCCAGAAACCGCTCGCTGCTTTTTCAGCACGTATAAGGGGGGTATCCCTGCGTAAGAAACATCTTGGTTGGCTTCACTACCCCCCTGAATGGCCCTCGGGAGTCGGTACCTGCTGGGCCCAGGTGACTGAGACCACTTTGGGGTCACCCTGCCCTTCAGGGGTGCATCCCAGCAATCGCGGCTCTGCTTTCCAGCGGGCACTGGGGGGATGTCAGCATCCCCGGCTGTCACCTCTGACTCACGAGTCCGGCACTGCCGGTGGCTCATCCCCATCCTCATCCTCATCCTCATCCTCATCCCCATCCCCATCCCCATCCCCATCCTCATCCCCATCCCCATCCCCATCCCCATCCCCATCCCCATCCCCATCCCCATCCCCAGGGACGCTCCGGTGCCGCGGGCCGGGGGGGGACCCGGTACCGGCTGCGGGACAAGGATGAGCGGCGGTGCTGGGCTGGGGGGCTGCGGATGCCCCTCGGGGGTGGTGGGATGAGGGGGCACTGCCACATTCCCTCCCCGGGAGCGGAGCCGTGCTCGATCCCTGTCCCGGGCTCCTCTCGGTTCCCCCTCCGCGCATCCCCTGCCCGGGATGTCCCTTCAGCCGCCTGCTGCCCGCTTCCATTTCTCCTCGGAAAGGCTGTGTCCGGCTGTAAAAGCCAAATGACTGCGGAGGCTTGCAGCCGAGGACAGTAAATTCTGATTTATGTGCTTGTAGGGAGGGAATTTATTCGGTAAAATAGATAATGTTTATCGCTACGTTGCTAAAAGCATCGGGGCGCCCCTCTCCTGAAAGCGTCGGAGTTCCCCTCTCCCGAACAGCTCTGCTTTTTGGCGCAGCTTTTATTTACTGGTGAGTCAGGGTTTGGGCAGCAGCAGGAGGGAATGATCCCGTGGCACTTGGAAGCGGGGCTGGAGTCCTCTTGCTGCTCTTCCAGCGAATCGCTCCGTGTCCTTAAATCATTTAACACGTGTGCTCTCACTTCCTATGTGGAAAATGAGGCGGATACTTTCTGCTGTTCACGGGCACGCCAGGATCCGCTGCCCGGCAGCTGCGGGGGATTTGTGGTGCCACGGCCGGGAATTTGACCCTCGGAGGTGTGGGCACCCCGGGCAGGGCGGGGAGGAGGCTCCCGGGGGCTGTGGGCACTGCTGGTGCTGATCTGGGCTGTGGGGCTGCACAACAGGCTGGGCACACGAGCTGTTCCCATGGGATGTCTCTGCTGGGGAGCGTGGCCCAGAGAGCAAGAACACGGGATTTATTCTCTGCTGGCAATGTCCATTCCTCAGGCATTTCAGGCACGGCAGAGCTTCCTCCAGAGGGATGCTGGTGCTGTCAGGGCCGTGTTCACAGCCGGGGCACCACTGAACAGCAGCTGATGTGTCCCTTCTCTGCTCCACTCACCAGCAAGAGCCGTCTGGTCTCCTCCCTGGGGAGGTGGAAGGGCACAGAAGCCTGTTCATGCCTTCCCTGCTGTTTCTTTGCCCTCTCTCCCCCTGGAGGTGATGATCTTCTGGTATGACTCTACCATTTCCCCCAGTTGCCTCCCTGCTCCCCCCTTCCCAACCCTGAAACATTTAACAGTTTTTAACTTGTTTTCCTTCTCCCTGTGGCTTCTCTTGGCTCTGTGGAACCACAAGGCTGGAGCTGCCACTCCAGAACCCTCACCAGGAGGGTTCATGTTTAAGTGTTCACAGATTTATCAAGATACAGGCAAAGCAGGCAGCCTTGAGAGCAGATAAGCTGTTGGGCCATGAAGAGGTCTTCAGCATCTAAGATATTTCCCATTTCTCCCCTCTCTTGCATTCTTTGCTCCATTCAAGTGGAGAACTGGTCAAACCCGACTTTGGCTGCCTAAAAAGCCCTGGCTGATGTCTGTATTGACAGCTGCTCCTCAGGGGAGGTAGCCTGCTTGGAAACCACCGTGGTTGGTGAGCTCTTGGTTGTTTTGGGGTGGTTTTTTCTTCCCAGAAAATACACTAAGTTCCCGGTGGGTGGAGAGGGAAAGTGAACTGTGAAATTGTGTGTCTCGTGCTCTCTGTTGAAACACACCCTGGGGAAGGCATATCCTCCATAAACAGCAATGTTGGCCACGGACCAGGAAACCCTTCCCTCCGCGCTCCCCTCTGCAGCAGGAGCCGAGTGCTGGGGGCAGTGTTTCCATCCAGAGAGGCTGTTCCTGGTTCCTTTCTTGTCCTCTTCAGACACCCACTGGAGGGGCCTGTTAAAGTGCAGGTTGTCCTCCAGGGCTCTCTCCCCTTTGCCCATCAGTTTGCTCCCTCAGCCTGGTGGGGCTGGTGGGGCTGGGCTCTGCACTCCAGGGTTGTGCTGTGACACTGTGGGGGATGCTGCTGGGTCTCCCCTGAGCACTGCTGGAGGTGTGTGGCTTGGATCCTGCTCCTGGCCTTGCTCCCAAATGATGCAACAAGAGGTGTATCATGGCATTGGTGTTGTCCTGCTGTGGGTACTCCTGTGCACCAGGGCTGCACAGGGCCAAAACTGGCCTTCATCTCGTGGTTGATCCCCAGACTGCTTTAAGACCCACCTCTGGTGTCCTCTACTCACCTCTGCCACAGCTCCACAGCTCCCTCTGCATCTCAGCACCACTCAGAGAGTGTCCCTTTGTCTACAGTTGGAGAGGAAATTTCCTCTGGCCCTGCACAAAGGCAAGAAGGTGACAGGCAGTGGCACAGGGGATGGAGGAAGGGCGTGTGTGACAGTGGGTGATGCAGAGCAGGTTTGCTCATGGAGGCTGAAGGGCTGCAAGGCAGCTGTGGAATCACACAACTGCTGCAGACCTGTAGGAGAAAAGATGGAGTGTTTTGGAGAAAAGGGCCGGCGAGGCAGCAGAAAGGTTATTGGGAGGGCTTTGAGCAGCAAGGGTGGGGACTCAGCTCTCCCTCTCTTGGCTCCAGGCCATCCTCCCCCTCCTCTCTGCATGTGCCATTTCCTGCTGCAGGCCAGCAGAGCCCCAGACCCTGCTCTGTCTCTGGTGAAGCTCAGGTTTGCTCACCCACGATTTGCTCATCTGCCAGACCCTGTGCATGCTCCATCCCTGGAAGGGTCCAAGGTCAGGCTGGATGGAGATTTGAGCAACCTGGGATAGTGGAAGGTGTCCCTGCCCGTGGCAGGGAGTGGAATGAGATGATCTTTAAGGTCCCTTCCAGCCCAAACCATTCTGTCATTCTGTGACAGCAAGAAAGGATTTATTTTGCTGCTTGTTGCTCAGAGTGTTGTGAATCCAGACAATGGGCTGATGGCACAGCCCCCATTTTCCTGCCTTGAAAGGATTCATTCCACACCACTAAGTATCCATCAAACCCGAGCATCTTGCTCCTTTTCTTTGACAAGGTGCCTCTGCTCAAGGCTGCAGGTTGTTCTGGTGGCTGGCAGTGCCCTGTTTCTGCTGGGAGCCCCTCTGTGCCCCAGCAGCAGCGAGCACTGCCCAGCATAAACCCTGGGAAATCCGGTTCTGTGTCAGACAGGCTGTTCAGAGGCACCTTGGCTGTGCTCAGGACATTGTGCTGACAGATTTTCCCATGAAAGAAGAAGTTGTAGCTGTTGACACACGAGTACATCCGAGTGTGAGCGTTTCCCGTCAAACTCCGCAGCTGCTGGCTTCAGATCCAGTGTGAACCCAAGGATAGCTTCAGGGGGCAGGGGTTGCCTGAGCTTTAGCAGAAGTTCCCGTTGTGTTTGGGTTGAAATTCAGGTTGCTGCTTTTCCCTGCATCCCTGTAGGAGCTGCTGCACAACCTTTGTGCAGCTGGGAAGGACCAGCATGAGCAGGACTTTCCCTAATTGCCTCTGGCCATCTGGGAGAAGCTGTTTGAGTTAATTGAACTGTCTCTCATGCTTCCTTCTCTGCTTAAATATTAAACACATTGAACTGTGTAGGTCAGCAGTGTCTGGGGATGTGAGGATGGTGAAGATGATGCATGAGGTGTGGAGGCATCACCTCCATCCCAAACCCAGGTACCTCTGCTGTTCCCACCTCTGCCTGTCCGAGGTCCTCAGCTCCCAGTGACTGTCACGTTCCCTCCAGTTCCTTTAGATCTCAGATCCCAGGTCCCTGTCTTCCTCTTCATTGCCTTTTGGATGCTTTTAGGACTTTTCTTGTTGTTAAGAAAGTTAATTAACCTCAGGATCTGCCAATATTTGTAAAGCTGCTTTCCAAGGCTTACTGCCTTGAGATTTTCTTTTTTCTTTTTTTTTTTTTTTAACAGCCTTAACAGATCCATCATCAAAACAACTCGTCAAAAATATTCCCTTCAAAGTCCTCTCATTAGTATTGCATGACTTAAACAATAAATCCAGGCTGGTTTTCAGTCCTGTTTCTGGCTTGGAAAAGAAACTGGTTTAAAAAAAAAAAGAGAAACCAACAGAAATCAACAAACCTGGTGTTTTCCAGCAGAGATGCAGAATTGGCTCTGTGGGGAGCTGGTCTCTGTCAGGAAGCGCTGGAAGTGGCCACTTGGATTTAATCCTGTGCTCATCAGCCGCATCTGCTGTGAACAAGAACATCTTACATTGCAAGGGCTTTGCCATTTTCCATTAAATAGGAAGTTGCCCGTTTGTTATTGAGAGTTAAAGGCAGAGACTCTCGGCTGACGTGGCTCTCAGAGCCCCAGCAGCTCCCGCAGCGGAGCGCGATTCCCTGGCAATCCTGCTGCGCTGGGCGCTTCCCTGGGGTTACATAAACATCCTTCTTTTATCCATGGGGCCAGCACATGCAATCTGCAAATTGCTGACAGTCCCTTGCAAGAGGCAGAGCTGCCCCAGAAGCTTCAGCAGCTCCGTGAGGTCGGGAAGGGATGGGAGCCGCGCTGGGCAGAGCGAGGCCGTGGGGATCCGGCCGTGGGCTGTGGGAGGTGGATTCCCAGTGCCCGCTGCTGCTGGAGGTTTTGGGAGCTGATTCAGACACGGAGAGAGGCCAGCAGGGTCATCCTCAGGAGTTTGGACTTACTTGTGTGGCTCCACCTGAGCCTCTTGTTTCCTTGTGCCTTCCCAGTTCCCCCTCGCAGATGTTCCGTCAGTTTGGGATGCTGGACCTGCACTCCCGCCCCACCACAATCAGGTTTTGCTCCGAGGAAGGCGTAGGAGGGGAGATTTATCTCTGAACTGGCAGGCAAAGGAGGATGCCACACCTCTGGGAGCTCCTGGAGCTGGGTGGAGAGGGAAAGTGGAGCAGCAGGACATGGGCTGTGAGGAGTTGCAGTTCATGGGCTTGCCCTGGAGCCAGGGCACTCTGAGATTTCCAGGGGCCCTGGGGAAGGAGAGTAGCCATAAATCTGGATCGTGTATGACAGGCCCTGGCCCTCTGGGTGATTTCTGACACTCTGTGCTCTTCTGACAACACATACAGCAACAGGCTGTAATCCACAGGGGCTTTTCTTGGCTCTCAAGCTGAGCCAGCGCTTGCTGTATTTGGGCTTGGCTGTGAGGAGCTCCCAGCTCTGGGTGCGAGGGTCAGAGGCAAAGGAAGCTAAAGCACGGTTAACACACAGTGGGGCCCTTTCACTGCCAGGATGGGAGACTTTGCAGTCCTCAAAGCTGAGTTGTGGGTAGCTTCGTGGCTGTTCCTATGGGATCTTCCAGTGCCACTCCAGGAGAGCTGCACAGCTCCCTCAGGAGAAACGCAGGGAAAGGGAAACGCAGACCAGGGACATCCTGTAAATGCTGAACATCTGCTGGGGCTGGAAATTCATCCCTGTGTGACTGGTATGGGCTGGGGGAGCCCTTGTGATAGAGGAAAGATGCAGACACCCAGTCTGTCCTTGGATGTGGTTAAAGACAGAGTTACTGCCGTGTAAATGATCAGGAGTGGTGATAAGATGCAAAGAAGTCCTTGTCTTTGGGGTGGGAAACTTTTCTGGAAGCTCCAGACAGTGTGGAACACCTAGAACTGTTGTCTGGGTTGGGATGTTTCTCCCTGGAAGGTGCCCAGTTCATCCCCAGTAACATCCTCCTCTTGCATAATGGAAACTCCAGTCAGACCTCCCCAGGCAAAGCCCTGGCTCTGCCACAGTGTGGAGAGGCTGTGGCTCATTCCTTATAAGATGAGGGGTTTACTTTATTCCTTTGTCAGAGGCTGTGCCTGTTTCCTTCTAAGGTGAGGGGTTTATTTTTCTTTATTACTTTGTCAGCCTTCCTTGGGTTTTGCCAGCTCTTCTCTCTATCTGCAAGACATAGAAGGCAAGCACTGTCTTCAAAATGCTTTTTAATGCCTAATTCAGGAAAAATAGAGGGAATTATTTAATAGTGCCACTCTGGCTCTGAGTAACAGGCATTGCTGGGGGTGTGTGAGGGAGACTGCTTGGTGCTCAGGATGGGGATGGGGTGTCTTCACATTCTCAACTCTGCAGATGCTCCACACATCTGGCATGAGAGAACGGGGCTGAACTATTGGCCTTCTTTAGCAACTGGAAACAATCCAGCCTGCCAGTTCCTGCAAAGCTCATCCTGTGGTTTAGTGGATAATACTGATCCTTGTTCAACTCCCACGCTTCTGTGCCTTGCAAGAGGGTAGGGAAGGCTTTGCAGAGCCTGTGCTGTGCTGGGACCCCTGTTCATCACTGGGGAAGGCAACATGAATATTCATTATGCTCTGGAGTGCTTGCTCCATAGCTTTACTAAAATGTTTATGGTTACTCAGGGATGACTGGAATATGGCAGGTTGTAGCTGGGCAGCAGGTGTGAGTGATGCAGGCTGGCAGCAGCAGCTGAGGAGGAAGGGCTGTTTCTTGGAGCTCACTGAAGTGTGCTCACAAGTGCATTCACAGCAGTTTGGGTTGTGCTGCCGTTGTCTCCTCTCTGCCAGGACGAGTGTCCCATGTCTGTGTCCCCTGCAGCT
This sequence comes from Climacteris rufus, assembly GCA_013398175.1. Taxonomy (NCBI): domain Eukaryota; kingdom Metazoa; phylum Chordata; class Aves; order Passeriformes; family Climacteridae; genus Climacteris; species Climacteris rufus. Next base: position 552,215 of record VZRZ01002844.1, read on the forward strand.
GCGAGGTGACTGCAGCCAGTGCACGGCTGGCTGAGCTCAGGGACCAGGAGCTGCACAAACCTGCATTTCTCAGGCAATCAGCAAAGCTGCTGAGCAAGGCAAATCAAAGTGACAGCCAAACCAAGGCAGATCTGCCAGGGATGGGCACGCAGGCTTTATTCTGTGACCAGAGGTGAATCCGAGAGTCCCAAACTTAATGCTGTCCTCAGCAGACCGAGGATGCTCTGATCCTGCTGCTGGTGGGTTCCTGTCTCAGCAGTTTGGTGTGGGTGGTGAGGCTGTTTCCTGTCCTCAGAGCTGGACAGCCCCTGTCTGAAAGGTGCAGAGGGATGCGGGGCAGAATGGTCTCTGTGAGCAAGAGTGACGTTGAGTTTTGGTGATAAATTGTTGCCAGCCTCTTCTGTTCTGTGAGGCAGCAGGGCACAGATGTGTCCCCTAGACAGGTACAGGTCTCTGAGCAACATTATCAGATGTCTCTGCTTGTTGCAGGGGGATTGAACGAGATGGCCTTTAAAGGTCCCTCCCAACCCCAACCATTCTGTGGTTCCCTGGTGCAGAAATGTGAGTTTTTGTCCAAGAGTTTGTTTCAGATGAGCCTCATCAAAGCTGCAGACACGGAAGTTTTCCCCACCTCTGACATGAGGGTGCCCACCACTGGCTCCATCTCTGTGTGGAACTCTGCTGAAGGGGTTTGATGAGGATGGGGAGGAGGTTTCACTGCAGAGCAGGACAGCTCAGAGCAGAAGGGGCTTTGCCAGCGGCCCCTGCACTCCTGCCTCACTTCAGTCCGCGGGTACAGAGAAGAAAGATGAGGTGAGCAGGTTCTGGTACGACTGTGGCTGGCAGCAGACACAGATCATGGATTAAACATGTGCACTGCAAGAAAGGGGCTTTCTTGAGGCAGACAGAGAGGCCTGCTGTTGCCGTGCAGCCCCGTCCCCCCAGCCCTGTGCTAACAGCATTATCAATGTGTTTATACGAAGCTTGGCTGCAAAATGCCTCATCCTCCTCAAGTTTTTTCAAGCGAGCCTGTAGCTTTGCTAAATACTCCTTTTATTGTGCTGCCAGAGGCTCTCCCAGAGGCCAGTAAAGGAGGTGGCCTGTTTGGCCACAGCGATATCTGGACCGGAGATTGAATTCCCGCATGTCTTAAATCTGTCTCCAGACTGGCAAGCGACCAAGTGGGCATCTCTTTCTCCAACTAATTGGCTGTTTATGTGCAAATTGGCCTCTAGCTGCTTCTACGGTGCCTGGCTCAGCAGAGCTGCACGAGAGCATGGTGCTGGCAGGGCTCGCCGAGCGCCTGGGCTGCGCAGGGGTGGCGGCGGGGACAGCCCAGCCCTGCCTCAGCCTCGGGTCACCAGCCTTGGCTCTGAGCAAGCAGCCGGAGCTGCCCGGGGCTGTTAGCACTTCTCTGCAGGGCAGGCACTGCTGTCTGGCCTCCAGCTGGCAGGAAACCCTTTCCCAAGTTACAAGCAAGCGCTGTGGAGAGGGTTTGTTGGGAAAGCACCTCCAGCAGTGGAGCGGAGCTGCAGATGAGGTGCCCCTGGTTGGGATGTGCCTGTCTGCACTGGAGCTGGTGGGCACGGTGTCTGGGGAGTGATCAAGGTCCTTCTTGCAGGAGGCTGTTGCTGATATGCCAAGGCCCATGTTTCTGCAGGAGAGTGCTCCCCAGGGCGCCCAGCATGGCATAGAGGCAGCAGGACACTTTTATTTGACTCTCAGGAATGTTGTCTGGTTGTTAAACCAACCAAACTGGGGGTTCTGTGGTGCAGGTTTTTTTTCTGGAGGTGTGGGGAGAAGGAAGGTATTCAGGGACAGTGCTCAGGTCTGGAAGTTTATTGCCTTGTGCTAAGGTAAACCTGGCTGTGTTGGTCTATCTGTGATTACTTGTCTGGGAATAACAACATCCCTTGAGTTTATGGACCCTGCCAGTCCGTGCTGAACGAGAAAGGCTGATGCTTAATGCATCCAGCACTTTCCTCCTGTCATTCCTTTATAAGGAAAAACATTTCAGATTTAGTTTCTACCTTATTTTAACTTCTCATAAACGAGGGCTGTTTAGTTCTATTGGTGGAACATCAAGTCCAATACTCCCTGACCTGGTGTGGTTATTATAGGCACTTGGTAAGATGCAGTAATAGAAAAAGTCAGCGTGGTAATGCTGAGTTCATCGGAAAGTGGAGTGGGTGTTGGGGTGACAAGTGGTGCCTGCAGTCTGGAGATGGCAGAAGAGACAACACATGATCTCTTTGTGTCACAGCTTGATGTGATGGCAGTGCCCACATCTCCTTGGAAAGGGGAATTTGCCCTGGTCCCCTTCCCCTGCTGGGCTCAGCAAACAGGATGGGCAGCGTGTGGGCAGAGAGAACCCAGCCCTGGCTGTCACTGCAAAGGAGCAGGGCCAGCTCTGCTCCTTCAGGACACTGGAACCCTGCTGTGCTCCTGTAGAAACACGAGTGTCAGAGCCGATTGCCCGGCAGCCTGCAGCGAGGTGCTTGTACCCCTGCCCCGGCAGGGCTGTGTCCCATGGCTGGTGGCAGTGCAGGCACTGAGTTCTGCCCTGTTCTGGGACCCCCAAACTCAGCCCATCCCCAGGCTTTTACTGTTTGTTGGGGGATTGCCAGTGGGGAGTTTCTCCCCCCTTGTATTCCTGGCTGGAAATCTCCCCTCTCCCTCCTGGCTGGGTGCCCTCTCTCCGTGGCTGGTGCTCTGCCCCCAGTGTGCTCACGGGCCTCTTTCCCATTTAGGGAAACGCTGGATGGCTCCTGCTCTTGGCCTGCTTGCTGCACATCTCCCAGTTGATTTTTTCCCCTTTTTATCCATTCTCCTTTGTCTCTGGAGGCTGAAATCCCCAGTGTCACCCAGCCGTGTGTGCCAAGGGATGGCTCTGGGCAAGCTGCACTGGGGCAAGTTAGAGGGGGAAGCCCAAGTGTTGTCCTGCTAGGGATGAGGCTGGGTGTTGATAGTCTGTTCCTACAGGCAGGGTGAGCCTGGAGGGAGTGGTGACAGCATCAGTTCTCTCCTGCAGTAACAATTTAATCTCAGCAGGAATAAGTGCCCTGCAGTGGGGAGCCCGCAAGCACAGACTGTGCACGGGCAGGGGCTGGGGCAGGCACGGGAGAAGGAGCAGAGGAGAAGGAGAGGGAGGAAGGAAATTCCCCTAAAATTGTTGAATCATGATTTTTACTTTTTTGTTTACTCCAGATATTTATATCAGCTGTGAAACTTCTGCATTTGTAGAAGATGCTGAGTTGGCAGTGCTGGGTATCTGTGAGAGGGATTGGGGGGCAAAGGCTGGTGGGAGCCCTGGTGGGAGGGGGCTTTGCCTTCCCCTTTGCCAGGCTTTTCCAGCAGGACAGGCCACTGGAGTCTGAGCTCCTGGGCTGCCTCCTGTATTTGGGGCAGATCCCTTGAACCCACAGCTCAGGGCTGTTGCTTTAGTGGTGCCAAGCACAGCTTGGCTGACTCGGTCACTGGAGCCTGAGGGATTGTGCTGGGATCTCATTAGTGGGGGTTACCTTGGATGTGTCTTTTGGTCTGGGAGGGCTGCAAGAGCCTTTTCAAGAGGATGGTTTTGTGGGGTGTAAAAGCCAAGGCAGACCCTGCCCTTGCTGAGGGCAGCTGGTCCCCAGGGTGGCCCCTCTATTTCCCATTTGCACTCTCTGAGCCCAGCAGCTGAACAGCACCAGTCCTGCCTAATTCTGTGTGTGCCCACGTTAGACCTGCTGAGCTCTACCAAGCAGCAGTGGTGGAGCTGAGGATGTGATTCCCCTGATTCCCCTGGCTGGATCATCCACATGGACACAGGAGTTCACAGCCCATGGACCTTGGCAGCAATTCCTGTCCCCTTGTGCACCTTTCCCATCCCTGTGTGGTGGAGCTGGAGCAAAGGGAGGCTGCCAGTGGTGCTTGGTGCTCTGTGAATGCTGGTGATCACACCTCAGCACCCCCACTGGTGCTTTCACTGCCATCTGCCAAAACCTTTAAAAGGAAAGGAAAACTGTGTTCATTCTTCCTCTCCTTCCTTCTCTCCTGCCCTTGTGTCCTCCTCCTGCTGTGCAGTGAGCTCCCACACTGTGTGCATGCTGCCCAGAGGAAGCTGAGTGGGTGTGGGGCTGCGGCTCCATCTGGGGATTGTTCTTATCAAACTGGTCTGTGTCAAAAAGGAATAATAATAATAATAAAACCTCTGATGGTAAGCAGGGAGAACAGGAGGTACAGCTGCTGCTGAGGCCTGACCTACAGCTCATGGTGCTTCCTGAGCCTATAAGGGAGTTTTAAGGTCTTTGTGCTGCAGCAGATTTTGCTGAGTGCCTGAAGTGTCTCGGAGGAGCAGGGAGAAACAACAGGAGTGGTGCAAGGAGCACGAGCTGCTGGAAATGGCTCTCTGAGAAGCAGAGGAGAAGCATAAGAAAAGCAAGTTTCCTGCCATGAGCTGGTATATTTATGACTGGAAAGTTTTGGGTTGAAAAGGTCGTGAGCAGGAGGCTGAGGGAGCAGCAGAGGCGGTTTCCCTGCTCACTCCCTGCCCTGCAGTGGGGTTGGGAGGGTCCCATGGGGGTCTGGTGGGATGGGAGAGGGATGGGGAGCACTGGAGGGGTGAGGGACAGCGCCCAAGGCAGTTGGGATGTGTGGGAGAGGCAGGATGGCGTGGGGTTTGTACCCGTGGGGCTGCTGAGGGGCTGGGCTGTGCCTGCCTCCTCCCCTTGCTGTGCGGGGATGGAGTTTCCAGCCCTGCCTTGGACACCCCGTGGAAATGAGACATGCACATCTGGAAGTGGAGTGCATGCGTGTAGCACTGCCAGTTTATTTATTCCTGCAAATTCTCCCTAATTAGGGACTGCTGGGAAGTTTACAGTGCTGGAAATGGCCTCTTTCCAAGGGGCTCAGTGCTCTGACTGACCCTCGCCACCTCCTCCCCCCCTGCAAGTACCAGAAGGGTGCAAGTGGAGGAAAAGTGTTCTCTCCCTCAAGGCCCAGCACTGCAGTTCCTCCTGGAGTCAGAGGCACCCTCAGCCACGTGGGAAGGTTTTCCAATGGAAATGTGCTGGGCCCTGTGTGTGTTAAACTCATCAAGGATGAGCAAGGTTTCTGAAGCCTCTTGTTTCTATTAAAACATCTGTGCTGTCACGCGATGCTGAGTTTTGTGCCTGTTTGGCTTTAATGTTAAAATGCAGTCATTAATAATTAATTTTATTTTTTTATACATAATTTATGTAATTAAGTCAGTTTTCTGCTTGGATCTGAAACTGCACCTCCAAGGTTCTTAGAAAAGTCTGAACCTGAAACTAAATGAGAAGAACAAGAGCTTGAGACTGAGTTCATTTTAACTGCCTGAGGTTCAGGCAGATGCAGTTCCTGATCCTCTTTCCATTTCCTTCCTCTGCCAGTGTCCCCTGCTGTTTAATCAACACCAGGGAGTTGGGCTTCCCTCCCCTTCCCTCTTCCCTTCCCAGGCACGTGGGCTGCCCCCCCAGCGGGATGGGGACACCACAGCCCTCCCAGGAGCTCCAGGGTGGCTGGGATGATGTGCCTGGCCCGGATTTGGGACAGCATTTCCCTTTCCAGGCTCTCAGCAGGAACAATAGCTGGAATCACTGAGTTTGAGTGAAATCCTTCAGGCTGAGCCATGGCACTGGCATGAGGTTGGTGGGACTGTGGGGAGCTCAAGCTGTGCCTGCAGATCACCAGGTAAATGGGCTGATTGCTCCTTGGAGTTGATGAGGCTCAGAGTCCACAGGAGGGTGTTGGTGGGGGCAGAGCTGTGCCCCTGGAGCCCAGCACAGAGGGTGCTGACCCACAGCATCCTTCCTGCAGGCAGGCAGTGGGATCAGGTGCCTGGTTTGGATCCCACCCTAGCACAGGGTGAGCTCATCAGTCCCCAGGGAGATGTTGGAGACCACCAAGGATGAGCACAGGCGTGACCGGGACAGGCTCAGCTCTGTTTTCAGGGTAGCAGGGTGAGGGGGTGGGTGTTGGTCCTCTCCTTGCCCAGCTCAGTGTAACCACACATGATGCATCTCCTTGTCCTGTTCAAGAACAGGCTGCTACCTCCTCTGTGTGCTGATTTAATGGGGTTAAACCTGACATGAAGGTAAGCCTTGATCTTCACAGCTGTGTCCCTGCTGGAGGTGGGGAGAGGGAACTGTGGTTGTCTGAGGTGGTTCCTTCACCCACCTGGCTCCCATGGGGCATCAGCTCCAGGGTTGTCCCAGAACATCAAGTTTGCTGTGGGCCCTGTTTGTGCAGTGGATATTTGGGAAGCTGTGGGTTCAGGGACTGTCTCCTTCCTCACGTCATATTTAATTTCCTAAGAACAGAAACCTCTTGGCTTTTTGCTCCCTTGGTTTCACATCGGTCCCTTTACATCTCCCATCTCTAGCTGGTAAAATCTTCTCATTTCTGTTCTTAGTGATCTGTTTACACCATAACCATGTTTGGGGTTGGATTGGGGTTTTTTTGTTCCCTTGGCAACAGTGATCTTTGCCTGCAGCAGCTCTTCCCTGTGGTGCCTCTGCAGGTGATGCTTCCGGCCGCCCCATCCCCTCTCCACCTTCCTGTGGGCTGTGGCTGATGCTGGGCAGCCAGGATGCTGGAGCACTCTGATTTCTGCTTTGCTGCTGAAAGTCTCTCATTCAATACATTTTAGGAGTCACTCACTTGAACTCTGTGACACTGGTGGCTCGTGGTTGTGCTGGGACCTACTGGGGCAGTGAGGTCCTTGGTGCTGATGGTCTTTTCATGAGCAGAGGCTTTATTAAAATCCCTTTAGGTACTGACCTTCCATCATTCTTCCAGATTTTGTCCTTTTTTTGATATCCAGTCTTCAAAGTGACCTGAGCCTTTCTGTGCAGATCCCTGGCTCTGTGTTAGCAGTGTAGCTCTGTGGCACTAAGGGAGGAGATCTGGCAGCATTTTCTTTAAATTTAAAAAAAAAAAAATCAATTCATTATCCAGAAATCTCAAATTAGCAAGCCTATTTTGACTTATTTTAACTTTTCCCATGATCTTGGTTTCCTTGCAAGGGAAGGGAAGTGTGACTAGCCCTGAAGTGCGTCCGTCCTCGCTGCGTTTCCTACTCTTTGGAGGCAGGAAGATCCTGGAGGCTTGGGAAAGAGCCTCCTTTGGTGACAATTCCTGCGTAATCAGGGCTGGGTTCACATCGTCATCTGCACGGCACCGAGGGCGGAGGTGATGGGAACTGAGTGAGATTTTCCTTCCGGAGTCCCCTCGTCCCCAGGCAGTGACAGCAGCACTGCCCAAGGAGCTGGGGGCTCGCAGCCCTGCTCCCTGCCACAGCCAGCTCTGGCTGGTGCCTTGGCAGCTCCCTGGGTCTGAGGGACAGCTGTTCCGTGCCTCAGTTTCCCCCCTGTGAGGTGGAGATGACTGCAGCTCTTCCAGGTGGGTTTGGGTTTTTTGGGCAGAAGCAGCACAGGAACTCAGCAGCTGCAGGGAGCAGAGGAATGGAGGGGAAGGTAATGGCACCAGCTTTTCTTTTTGGCTGGGAGAGAAGAGCTGTGACTCACCATCCCTTCACCTTCAAAATCTGCCTCGTCTGGGTTATTATACATCTGTTTTTCCCTGTTACCCTGTGTTGGTGCAGCCAGAGCTGTGCTGAGCTGGAAGTGATGCCCTGAGGATGCTGGGCTTGGTGTCTCACGGTGCAAGTGCCTCCACCCATGCAGTGCATCTTCCCACAGAGGCTGGGAAGGAGGTTTCATCTGTGATCAGCAGCAAGAGAAGGTATTTGGACTCTCAATAGAAACATTAAGTGGTTAATAATAATGATATTTAGCTGTTCCTACATAGTAATTTTGGTTAGTAAGTCTCAAAGAGTTTTATAGAAGAGGCCAGAATCAATAAAGGGTTTTGTTTTCTAATTAAAATACGAGGAGGAAGGGGAAGATCCTGTGGATGAATTACCCACTTTTGTGTAGGAGACAATCTAAGCCTCAGGTAGCCACAGTGACTCATGGCCTCGGTCTAACCCAGCCTCATGCTCATGACTGCAGCAGATTGTGAGACTGATAAAAGCTGCTGGGTTTCAGAAAAACCTTGACTTGTGGGAGGAAGAAAATCTGCCTGAAAAACTGCATTCTTAGCAGCCTGCAAGGAAACTGCACAGTGCTGTTTGAAATGGGTTTGGATAGGAAAGTCCCTCTTCTGCCTTAGCCTGTCTTGATAAGGGATCTTCTAAAGCTGATGCCATCTCCTTGGGTTTTGGGGTTTTTTCTCTTATGATTTTTTGTCTCCTTGAAGTGAGTTTCTGTCTGTTTGCCTTGTGGTTCCCCACAGCCATGCCAGGGCAGAGGCTGAGACCAGCACTGGATACTTCTGGAGCAGTTTGAGCTGAGCTCTGGAGAAGCCCTCAAGGCACATCAGTGTCTGGAGGGCAGGAGAGCCCAGGGGTGAAGCACCCGGGGGACAAAGGGCCAAGGTTTCCTGGATCTGCCAGCTCTCGTGGCACCAATCCAAATTTGGCTTGGTATCTATAACTGAGTGATCAACAGATTTTACAGATTGCCTTTCTGGGGGCAGGAAATCACTTCTAGGCCAATAAAACAACCTTGCAGGAAGTTCATTGCTCATCTGAAGAGCAGAGTGATGGTGAAGGAGAAAGGGCTGGGCAGTCGGTGCCCTTGGTGGCCTCGGGTAGTAAGGAAACAAGAAATATTTCTATTGTAATGTAATACAGTGAGGAAAGTAATTTACCTAAATCCCTCCTGTAGCCAGTGGTTTGGAGAACAGGGATTTTATCTTGGACAGCAGTTGCTGTGTAGTATATCCCAAAGGTCTTATCAAACCAGGAGCCTGAGGTGAGGCTTCTGGTGCAGTAAAAACAGTGAGACCCTCAGCTGTGTGACTAAGGGGAGCAGCAAGTGACAGGAGATGTGATCTGCTCTCTTTCTTTTTAAAAGTGAGGGTTTTTTCTTTTGAGATAAAAATTAAAATCCAATGACAAGCACTTGTGATATATTGGGGGAAAGGAACGGGAAAGCCAGATAAGTGACTGAAGAAAATACCTGACAAAAGGACAGAGGGAGCAGAACCTGATTGCTTTATCAAAGGGAGTGTAGGTGATGTGATCAGTGTGGGAGATCTTTCATCAGAAGTCTCAGAGTCCTTAATCTCCTGGATCTGCCTGAAAAGGGCAAAGCAGGGGCTGTGCCGAAACTGTATCTGGCTGAGTAGTACAACACACGCTGCTGCTGTGCTGACAGGGAACCCCAAAAACCAATTCCAGGGGAGGAGGCAGGTTCTCCATCCCTCTGGGATGGGTGCTCAGCTTCCCGGGGTTGCCTGCCTTTCTAGAAGCAGCGTTTGGCTAAACATAAGCTTTTGGGCTGAGGATGCAGGTAGAAAACCAGATGAAATGGAGTTTAGTTAGGTTGGACAAGTGGATCATTTTTTTGGTCTGATGCTCTTGTAAAGCTGTGCCTCTGACATGGCTAAATGAGATAAAAGGGCAAGAAAGTCTCCAGGGGAGAGAAGGATATCTCCCTGGAGGAAAGCTTGCTCCTCCTCTACTAGCAGGCACTATGTGCTATGGGGTGAGCTGTTTACATACCTTCCTGCTTTAAATATTTACTATTAGAGCTCTGGATATTCTTGTTATTCTTCAGTTGCTGTAATTTTCCATCTTTCTCTCCCCCTCTCAGTGCCTTAGGTGCACATGGGTGCAATTTGACCCAGCTGGTTTTAATGAAAAGGAACTCCTACTTATAGTCCGGATATTTTATTTCACACTTCTCGGGGCTCTCCTCTCAGCCCGTTGATTTGCTAAACTTTTATTAGATCCAGGACGATCACATTGCCTTTGCTTGGGAAAAGCAGAGTGACCCAGGGCACTGGGACTCATCCAAACTGCCTCAGACTCTTCTGCTGAAGTGCTCTGAGCTTCTTCACCAGCTTTGTGAGACCGACAGACGTCATTGTGACGCTCCCAACTCACACTCCATCAAGCAGTGTTTTGGGTTTTTTTTCTGAGCGTTTACTTTTCTTGCCTCCAGTTGACCTCAAAACCAGAGTCCCCATCCCAGTGCCACACCAGTTCCTGTGTGACCTAGTTTAGAGAGTGCCACCAAGCAGTGGGTCTCACACTGAATCGTAGGGATTTGCAAGGGGGAGACTCTGAACGTCAAAAAATGTACTTGGTCCTTCCTCAGATTGACCCTATAGCTCTTTTAAAACCTTTACAATAATGTTTTTCAGTTTGTCTTGTTTAGTTCATTTTTTCCCTGCTTTAAACTCATTCTACAGGTTTGTGTACTGGGAAGTCAGGATGTTTAACAGCTTTTGTAAAAGGCTAATCCAGGTTCTGCTCCTCCAGCAAGGGAGTCATCCATAGTTTCTAACAAAGTGAGGTTTTTTTCTCGCTCAGTAACAAAGTTAATTATTAACAGTTACATTTTTACATGCTGGAAATGGATGGCGGATGTGACCTGCATATGAGTGCTTGGGAAGAGGAAAATAAAAACACTTTCTTTCCAAAATCAGTGCCCAGAGGGCCAGCCCTCTGTGATGCTGAGCAATGTGGCAGCTGCATTGGTGGGGACAGCAGGGACCCAGCACCCGGGTGCTGACCTCAGTGTCATTCCTGTTCTCCTCCAAGCCACCAGGAACGGCTGCTGGTGTTCAGGCAGGATGATACCAAGGGGTTTTACAGGCTGAGTATCGCATGGAGAGGCATTTCTATCTCCATATTTCGATGCACAGAGATGCAGGGCCTGTTCCTCCCTGCACTGCTGGGGTGCAGTGGTTTCTGACACCACGAGGAGAGCAAGAAATGAAAGAGCTGAGTGCTGCTGTCTGCCAAAGGGGAGGAAAACCACTTCATCTGCCTTAAAATACCATAGTTCTATTGCAAAGGTGTGTTCTCAAGATTATTCAAACAGTTCTCATGTTTCCAAGTAGTACCTTTCCTTGGATTAAAATCTCAAGCTATTAACAGCATGGAAAACCTGGAGCTTGTTGAGCCGGGGGAATTGGTACTGTTGGTTTCATTTTCTGGTTCATGTACATTCAGTGGGAGTCTGTGGTGTTTGCAGACTTTGAACATGTGAAATTAAAAGGGTGACAGTGATGAAGCTCGTACTTTCTGCAGTAACAGACAGTAACAGTACTGCTGTTTTGCATAAATTTTCTTTATGGTTCACCCAAAGTGGACTGGAAGCCCAACCCACTCATTTTTCCTTTCCTGTTGATGTGCCTGGACACATTTCAGTGGGTATCATCACTTTAAAGCGGTGCTATTAAAACACAGGGCGGGGAGGATAAAAAGAGGGTCAGGAGGGCAGGATCTGAATCAACACCGGAAGGGAGAAGCGTCAGAGAGAGAGATGCTCAACCTGAGAGTGTGTGAGAGGCGGGGAAGGGCAGCAGTGTCCCAGGGCTGCTGTGGATGCCCAGAGCCGGCTCGGGCAGGAGCGGAGGGAGCTGTGGCAGCACCGAGTGCTCAGCGCAGGGCGCAGCTCCGGGACGAGTTCTGCAGCCCCTCCTGCTGCTGCAGTGCCGGTTTTCCAGAGCCGGCTGCCTGCACTTGGCAGCGGTGGGGTTGCACAGTGGGTTCTAGTGCTGGTTTGGTTTTGAGGAATGACAAAACCGAGTGTGCCCGAGCCGTCCCTTTCCAAACAAGGGTAAACCGAGAAGTGAAAGGCTCGTGAGTGCCGGAGAACATCGGGGGTGTGACCCCCCGGTGTGGGGCTGGCTCCCCCCTCGGCGGGGCAGCGCTGGGTGGTCACCCCGGGCTGTCACCCCTTCCCGGGGCTCCGTGCTGGGGGCACACGGGGCGGGGCGCTCAGCCCCTCCTTTGGGCCGGGGGCTGCGGACGCGCTGGGGGGGCAGTGCCCGGCTCCCGCCGGGGCTCCGGGGGTGTCCCGGGCCCCCCAGCCCCGTGGGGGCGGT
>VZRZ01002844.1:572227-584466 GCA_013398175.1 Climacteris rufus
TTATACTTATTTTTATATTTATACTTATTTTTATATTTATACTTATTTTTATACTTATGCTTACACTTATACATTTTTTTATTTTTATATGTGATTATATATGTGATTTTATATATGTGATTATTGTATGTGATTATATATACATAGTGCAGCAAGGTTGGTTTCTTGGTAAAGTGTGAAGCCTCCTGGCCCAAGCACAGGGAGGGGACCCAGCAACCCTTACTTCTTTCTCCTGTGAGATGACCAGAAACTTTGGGAAAGGTGCTGTTAGAGCTTCCTGCCTTCGTTTCTCCAGGTACAAGAGGGGATCTGAGTGTCCTGGGCTGTTTTGAAGCTCTCAGTGTATTAATAAAATCCTGCCAGCACGTGCAGCATCGCTTGCTGTCTGCACTGCCAGGGATTTTCCATCTCAGACCCCTGGTTTTGACCCGCTCAGTGGGGTTGGGAGCACCTTGTTGCTGAGGATGGGGTAGAGGTACCCTGCTCTGGCCCTGCAGCAGGGTGCAGCTCCTTTCCCTTTCTGCTGCAGCACCCTGAGGTTTAATACACTCTACAGGTCCATGCACAACACTCTATTTGCCCCTGCAACTGAGCCTTTCGGTCACTCCAGTGCATCCATCTCTGTCATGGGCGGTGGCAGCTCTGCAGTGGCATCACTCGGGGTGGGTTTGGGCCAGCCAAACCCAGGCGGCCCCACGGTAACTCTGAGCTCAGCCTGGGCCAGAAAAGCACCACGAGCACCCTGCTGCCTGTGATAGGGGTCTGGGAAGCTTTAAGGGCCGTGAGCAGTTAATGTTGTGTTGGGTTTCCAAGGGTTCCTTGAAAGATGAGACCTGCAGCCTCCCCCCTTTCCTGCCTGGGAACAGGAGGTGACCATCTGGTAGCAGTTTAGAGCGAGCCCGCGCTCTCAAACGGTGCCATTGTGTGGTGGGGAATAACGGGGCGCCGGCTGCCCCGGCCCCATAAGGCTCTTATGTGTCCAAAAACCCCAGGAAAGCTCTCTGTGCTTAAGCAAGCAAGCAAATGTAACCCCTGGGTTACAGAGCCCACGTGAGGGGCACAGGATGTTTAATGGGAAGCAGTTGGGAGCTGCGGCCGCCACAGAGCTGGAGGCTCCGGCTGGGAAGCAGGTCCCACAGGAGCCAGCATCCCTTGCTGTTTATTTTGGTCTCCTCCTGAGCTCTGTGCATATTGGTTTCCTTGTATAAAGCCTGCCCTGGACTGGTACTGTGATATTCTGTTGAAAAAGGGAAGAAAGCAGGAGCAGATGTTCCAGATGTTCCCTCGGTGACCCCCCCAGGGTGCCCAGAGCTGGCAGCAGAGCAGGATGAGCCATGGTGGCAGTGTGCTGTGTGCTCCTGTGCTTCCCTCTGGGAGATGAGGAGTCCCTGTGCAGGAACCAGATCCCTTCATGGCATCTGGGCACCCTTGGCTTGCCTGGGACTCCCCAGGAGGGACTGACCCTCTGGGAGAGCTGTGTGTAGCTGGGAGTCCCCGGCACTGCCACTCGCTTGTGACGCCTCTGGAAGACTCTTGGCTATTGCATGAGCTGCTGGGATTTGAACCAGACCTCTGCCCTCTCTTCCCAGTTTCCAGGATCCCTAAAGAGCAGCTTTAACTGGTGGTGTGTGACCTGCTGGTGCCTGGCTGGGGGGTGACCTCACTGTGCAGCCACCCCCAGCACTGCTGCAGAAAATAGGAAAAGAAATCAATGTTTTGCTCCTTCTCACCCCCTGTGCCTGCTTGGAGAGCATTTGAGCCAGGGATGAAGGCACACATTTTTTGCCCCCAAGTGCCTGCCTTGCATGGGGCAGGTTTGGGTTTTCAGGAGTGTGTGCCCTTGTGCCCAGCCAGCAGAGCCACCTTGGACAGCCTGTGCCTCCCTCATCCAACAGGATTAGCAGTGATATTTTTTGAAGCCAGCCCTGCGGAGCTGGGTGATGCTGCACAAAACTCTGTGACCTCGAGAGGTTTGCAAAGATCTGGTCCCCCAAGGGACATCTCAGTGAGCACTGCCCAGCCCAGGTACGATGGTGCTGGGCAGTTGCAGGGGTTACATTCCATAGGAAGTGCTTGGAAATCTCATTTTAGAGGATTTTGGGCTTTCCCTGCTCTGGGAGGGAGACCACTGCCTTCAGCAATGGTGGGTCGAGGCAGAGATGTCCAAATTGGTCTGGAATTGGTTAAAAAGAAGCACATGCCAAAGGCAGTGCAGTTTGTGCTCAGCCCACAGCCACCTCCAGCGGAAGAGAAGGAAGGGTGGTGCTCAACACCTGCACCCCTTTCCCTGCCAGCTGCCTCTGGCACCAGCCAGTCCATCCAAAGCTGCTGGTGGGGCTGGGGAAGCCCTGCTTGTGCCCAAACACCCCTGGAAAATAAGAGAGTGGGGACAGTGGCCCTGCAGCGTGGCCAGCCCAGAGCCTGCTGGGGGCAGGAACACCTTGCTCTCGGCTTTTGGAGCTGTGACAGGACCTGGAGCCCGTGGGCACCTGCAGCATTCACCATGGGATGGCTGGGAGGGGGTGTGGGGCCCTGCAGCACGGCCCTCCCTTCTGCTCCTGTGTTTGGGAGGAACACGGACGCTTCCCTGCAGGAAGCCGGGAGGAGGGTCATCTGGAGCAGAGGCTGTTTACTTTCCTTTCCTGGCTCTGGGCAGGATGGACTATTTATAAGTTTTTTCTCTTTTTTTGAGAGTTGTTTGGCTTCCTGAGGTCCTTCTCTCTTCTCTTGCAAGGAGGAGAGAGGCAATGCTGAGCAGGGGAGCTCCAGCCGTGCTCGGTCCCTCCAAGGGCCACCACTGCTGAAGGTGACATTCCTGAGGATCATGTTCATGGCAGTGGGGTTCTGTCTCACAGGTTGAAACACAAACCCTCTTGGTCACAGGCCTTCTCCTTTCTCATGCCTGGGATGTCTGACCCTCTCCAGACCATGCTGAATTCAGGGCAGTGGCCAAATGTGCCAGCAGGACAAGCTGGGTGCCAAAATCCCTGTGAAACCATGAGATGGACACCCCATCCTGCAGAGCCATGGGTGAGGAAGCTCTTGGGTTGTCCCCAGGCAAGTCAGTGATACTGCTGAGGAGGGAATGGCACTGGGACCTGAGGGTCCTCATGATTTTGCTGTCAGACGCTGTGCTGAGCCATTTCTAGCCCTCCTTTGGGGTGATGGTTCCTTGCCCAGCCCCTCAGTACCCCCTTCTTGCCCACTGGCACCACAGCACAAGGCAGGGGTTACCTGGAGGGCTTGGGTCTCCTGAGACTGTAATTGTGGTCTTGCAGCTCTCCCGTAGGCTTTTTGAACCCCTTTGTGTCTGGACTTTGACCTTTTCTCTCTTCTGCAGCAGGGTCCAGAAAGCCCTGGAAAAAAGCCATTTTTGGGTGTTGTAATTCAGTCCAGCCCTTTGATAAGCACAGGGGCTGGCTGTGCTCCAGAAAGACCACACTGGTGGCATTGGACAGACTTGCCCTGGGCTTGGGACACTTTGAGGGGTCTGAAGTCAAAAGAAAGAGCCATGTGGGTCAGCACTGCCACTGAAGGACCCTCCACTTCTTTAGGAAGTGGCAGCAGGGCTCAGAGGAATGGAGATGATGGACGGGGCTCATGCAGAGAGCCCTGGGAGGTCAGCAGGGCTGTTTGTATCCAAAGCTCATTAACAGGTCAAAAAGAAATCCCCAAACCACTTGGTACTGAGAGATCTGCAGGGTAATGTTTGGGAAAGATACTGTCAGCATTTCCTTTGCTGTCGGGTTCCCTGAGAGCATTCACCCTGTTCCTCAAGACACATCTGTCCAGGGCTTCTTGGGCTGCTTGTTGAAGGGAAGAGGTGGAGACTGAGCTGGCTGGGAGGAGTGACGAGCAGATGATGTGGACAGAAGTGTGGTCCCATCCCCAGGGAGCTGGCAGGGCCTGGCTGGGCTGTGTCCTCCTCTGCTCTTGCCCACCCAGCTTTGCTCAAGGCCAGGGAAGGGCTCCCCGTCGGGTCATCCCTTCCGCTCTCTTTGTTTCCTGCAAAATGCAAACTGGGCTTGGCTGGTGCATTGTTTGAAACTTGGGATTTTTGGGGAAAAAAAACCAGCTAAAATGTTAGTTTCTGTTTTAATTGTGTGATGGAGAAGGAAAACTGTGGAAAAGTCTGTGCTGGAGAGTCTCAGCTCCAGCTCAGTGTGGGAGACCTGAGAGCTGGAACATGTTGAAACAGCTCTCAAGTGTGGGACTTCTTTTTGATTAATTATTCTGGGGATGCTGAGAACTGGGATTTGGACACAGACCTGCAGAGCACGAGCTGTGCCAAGCATGGACTGCAGAGCAGGGACTGCTGCAGAGAGCTTCCCACCTCTGTGAGCAGGGGATGACATGGCTGGGAGAGCTCCACAGAAGACAGAAAACAGAGCAGATAAAGTGGAGAAAAAGCACCTTTAGTTTTCTTTACTGCCTCCCTCCCTCCTTCTACCAGTACCTGAGATGCAAGACAGACCATTTTGTCACTAAGTGCCCTTCATTGCACCCTCCCTGGGTTTTACAAGTGGATGGTGAGTGCTGTGCTTTGGTGCTTCCTTATCTCCACAGCCACAGAGCAGCCCTGGTACTGTTCCCATCAGGTGGGCGTTGGGGGTGAATCGCTCTGTGCATCCCTCCCTGCCCACACCAGCTGGGACTCCTCCTTGGGACCCCATCCCAGACTCCTGTTGCTTCCCAGAAGTTCCCATGCCAGGGTCTGAACCACAGCTGGGGGATGTGGGTGTGTGTCCATGCACATCTGTCTGTCCCTGAGCACGGAGGAGCTTTTGCCAGGTCACTAGTATGGAATATCCTGGGGAGGCTCCTGGCCCCAGGTTCCTCAGTGCCCATCCAGGCTGGTTTTGCAGCCTGGTGTTTGTATTGAGCAGTTTGGGGTATCCCCCTGGAAAGGGAAAGCAGCCCTAAGCCTGGGTCCCGCTTTCCTCTCCATCTCCTTTGGGACTCCCTGTGCTGCTGCCAGGGGACGTGACCACGACTGTCCAGCCCCTGCTGCCAGGACAGAGTGGGTCACATCTGCAGCTGCCCTGCCTGGTGTCAGCAGCTGCTGACAGAGCTGGGTGGCTGCCCCGTGGGTGTCCCCCCTCCCCATCCCACCGGCAGGACCCAGCTGGGACGGATGGCTCCTGTCCAGCAAACGGATGTGTCCGAGGGATGGAGGGTCCCCACGTCCCCAGGGCCTGTCCCAAGGGTCAGAGAGCCCTGGAGCAGAGATGCTTCCTGCATGGTGGCTCCTTTCCAGGGGTGGGAGCACATCCCAGGACAAGACAAGGCTGTGCTCCAGTCGCTCCCCTGGATCCTGGTGTCCTGTGGGATTTCAAGCCCGGGTTTTTAAAGGTTAAATCTCACTGTTGATGTAAAGGATGGGTGGAGTCATTACTGTTGCTTGTGCTGGCCATTAGCAGCGTGGCTGTCACCCTGCCCATGCTGTCACCACACCAAGGCTGTCACCACATCAGCTCAGCCTTGCCTCATGAAGGCTCCTTTGGGATCCCAGGGCTGTGCCTCATCCTGTGCCTGTGCCCTGATGCTGTGCCTGCCTGGGTGCTGTGGGTCACAGGGGTTATTTGCAGCCATGGTATTCACTGGGATGGGATCCAGCAGTGGTTCTCTTTCTGTGGCCTTCTGTTTCTGGGTGGATCCTGTGTGGAGCAGGGGTCAGTTGCCCCCTTCCTTGTATTGGGGTCTCAAGTCCTTGTGCTCAAAGCACTTCAATCTTTGGTCTCTAGGTTTGTTTTTGGGAATATGAGCTTCTGTGGCTGCCACCTTTGGTTTTCTTGCTGCATTTGTAAGGTTTTGGTGCTCTCCTGGGATTGTGTTCCCATTCCCAACCCCAGGGAAGCCTGTATTTATCTGTGCATCCCTCAGATGTGAGAGGGAACTTCAAGTGTTGGAAGCTGGATCACTGGCTTCCCCCAAATCCAGTGCCCTGCTCTGCTCTGCCATACCACGATGGGACCCGCTGCTCCCCTCTGAGCATGTGTGGGTGGGATGGAAGGCAGTGTGGGGATGGTTTCTGCTCTGGGGTTGAATTTCCTGGCGCTGGTTTGTTTTGTTACTGAATTTGTAACTTGCCTGAAGAGGCACAACCTGGTCTCTGCTTAAATGGATAATGAATCCTTGAGTGGAGGAGCAGAAATGGAGCTATGAGCCTTGTACAGTGTCTGTAAGCATCTCTGGAGATGCTCAGGTGGACGGTAACTAAATTCTGAACTGCTTTCCATGTTTTTCAGCTCTGAAAAGATCCTTTGAGGTCGAGGAGGTAGATCAGTCTTCAAATTCCTCCACCCCACAAAGACGGGCCCCGAACACCCTCCTCAGGTCCACCGTGTCCAGCTCCACGCAGAAGTTTCAGGAACTCGGCGCCAGGAATTCGGAGCCGCCCGCCCGACATGCGGAGCCCACAGTGCAAAGATCCCCCAAGCCCCCTCTGAGGAGAGTGGAGCTCTCTGGACCCAAACTGCCCGAGCCGGTGTCCAGAAGAACAGAAATCTCCATTGACATCTCATCCAAGCAGGTGGAGAACTCCACCTCGGGCTTGTCGCGGTTCGGCCTCAAACGAGCAGATGTGGGGCACAAGCCCCCCGAGCCCACGGCCCGGAGGACTGAGATCACGCTCGGCAAGCCCCAGGAGCCGGGGCTGCGGAGGGCGGAGGCGCCGGCCTCCAAGATCCCCGAGCTGCCGCAGCGCAGGGCCGAGCCGGCCGNGGTGGGCAAGGCCGCCGACGGCCCGGCCCCGGCGGCGCGGCCTGCGGAGAGCTCGGAGCCTCCCGCGCCCGCACAGCCTCCCCTGGCGGAGCCAAAGCCGCAGCCGGGGCCCGTGGAGAGCCCCCCGAAGAGAGAAGAAGGTGAGTACGGCCCCAGGCCTCTGGCTGAGCCCTGCCTCGGGTGCCCCTGTGGGGGCTCCGAGTGCCGCGTGCTGCTCCTTGGATCTGCGCTCAGATGTGTCCGCACGCATCGCTGTTATCCTTGGGTTTATCCGGCCTGAAAGAGCTGTCAGGTTGAATAAGAAACGCTATCAAGCCTAGAAGGAAAGGGAAAAAGGAAATGCCAAAAGCCTGGGCGCTTGCAGGAGGTGGCAGTTCTGCCAGCTCGGGCCCTGTGTGCGGAGCCACAGAGCCCTGGGCAGGCTCCGGGGTGCAGGAGGTGCTGGCTGTGGAGGTGGTGTTGGGATGGCTCCTTGGGTGGTGTGGGGCAGGAAGCGCCTCTTCATTAGCAGGAGTCAGGGTTTTTTGACCTTGGAGCCAAAGTCTAATAACATCACGGACCAGAGGCACTATTAAACTGGAGACCTGGCTTATATTAGCTCTATCTTGTTTTCAATTAATTCCATATTAAAGCCAGCTTCCCTCCCCCAACAGCTGTCATTTGTTCCTCATAATGTTTTTGAGATTTTTGTTTTCCTTTAGGACCTGTTAATTACTTTTCTGTTCTCCATCGCCCACGAGCTCTCCCCTGTGATGGATGCAGTGGTGGGGTGGAAGGCACCCCATCCCCTCCCTGCCCTGTGCCTCTCCCTGGGGGCTGTGGGGTGGCTGAGCCAGGACCTGGGAGGTCTGTGCCTGGCCCTGGAGCTGGACCAGGGGTTCCATCCCCTCTCCTCGGTGCAGCCCTGTGGTCACACGGCTGTAGAAGGTCTGCAGAGAAGCTGGGTGGTGTGCATGGTCTAAAATCAGATCAGGAGTCAGCAGCAGAGCTGATGTTGAACCTGCAGGACTTAAGCAGGTTTCTCTTACTGTGTGTGTCTTAGGCATGGTTTTTCTGAGCTGTATTTTTTACAGGTTGGGCCATCTCCAGCTGGACATGGCTGAGCTCTAAGCCCCAGCCCAGCGATGGGGTTTGGCTGAGCCCCTCTCTGTCCCAGCTGCCATGTGTCTGGTGCTGGGGAGGCCCATCCTGTCCTGTGGGTGGCTGCTCGTCCTCGTCCTGCTGAGCCTGGGCTGCTCTGAGTGTCCCCAGCTCTGAAGTGGGGATGGTTGGGCACTTTAAGAGCAGAAGGCTGTCTAAGCTGCTGAATTCTCCAGCTGCTTGGGGTGGGGGGAGAGGGAGGACAGCTGCTGGGACGAGTGTAACCCCTGAGCCCGGCTGTCTGGAGTCTGCCCTGCAGCCCGAGCCAGCCCTGGTCTGGTACAAAAGGGGCTTTCAGTCCAAATGTCTCCAAGAATCATAGGATCACAGAATGGTTTGGCTTGGAAGAGATCTTAAGGATCATCCAGTCCCAACTCTGCTGCCACGAAGAGCCAGGAGACAAAACTGTAGGGGTAGTGAGGGCTCTCTCTGTCCTTCTCCCTCTGTCAGCACAGAAGCAGCGCCCAGGGTCACTGCCAGAGCATGTGTCCCCTTCCTCATCATCTCCTCCTCCATTGCCATCACTTGAGGCTGCCCTGGTTTGCTCTCACAGGGCTCACAGGACCCCATTTTGGGGTGCTCCACCCACAAGACCCACCCCGAGGTGGTGCTGGGCGGGTGGATGGCCTCTCTCCTTGGTGTAAGCACACAGAGATTTGGGGAGGCTGCACGGGGACCCTCAGGATGTCCCACAGATGGGTGCAGGCACTGCAGCTTTGGCCCCACCACAACCCCCAGGTGTCAGCACTGCCTCTGATGTCTGCAGCAGAGACAGCAGGTGGCAAGTCCAGCTCCAGGGTCTGGCTCACCCAAGAGGTGCTGCCCTGGCACTGGATGATGCCATTGCTCCCGGGCAAACAGCTGAGCAGGGGATGCAGGCAGCTGCCTCCAGCTGCCCCCACTCCTGTGCTTGCCTTCCCCAGCTGTCAGGCTCAGCTGCCTTGCCCTGAACCCCTCGTCCTGCTGCTGAAGGTATGCAGGAGAGCGTGTTGTGCAGGAAGAGGCCGGTCAGAGGAGAATAACAGTCACAGGGAGCTTGGCAGTTCAGAGCAAACCACAGAGGAAAGGAGTAATTACAGTGCTCAACTTCATTAGGGCGGCGTGGCTGGCGGTGTGGGCTGAGCCTGCTGCAGAGCTGGGGTTCCCAAGGTGGGAGGGGGGCAGGAGGTGTCTGCATGAGGCAAGGAATATTCCTTCCCATCCCTGTTCTCCCTCTCTCAGTCCTTGTGCTCTCCTGCACTCCCTGGGGAGCGTTGGATTTGTTTGTGTTGGTATGACATGGAATTGAGCTGTTGGTGACAGGGGCACCCATCACTGTGGGATGTGCCCCTGCATCCTGGGCAAAGGTGGACTTGGTGTCTCCAGGGTGACTGCTGCTCCCCAGCTGTGACAGGGAAATGTGATGGGATGAGCAGGTGATGTGCATTGCTATAGTTGGAGTCAGCCAGAGCAATCTGAGCTGGGCTGTGCAGTGGGTGCAGACAAGGGGAGAGCATGCAGAGAGCAGAAAGAGGCACAAGCAATTAAAAACAGCCATAAAAACAAGGTGAGGGGAAGGGCTGTTTCTGAACCCCCAGCCCTGGGTACTGTGGGAGGATGTTTGCTGTGCAGGACTCACCAAATGTTAATATCCAAATCTGACTGCCCGTGGGTGGGGTGACCTCTCCCTTGTCCCTGCTGTGGGCAGCAGGTCACTCCCAGTCCCGGGGCACTGGCCCAGGATGGAGCTGGCAGAGGAGGATGTTCCTGCCCTGGAACATCCTGGCAGGACAGGTCTGAGCAGGGCATGGGGTGCCCGTGCCAGTGTGGCAGGAGCTGGTTTGTCCCTGTAAGGAGAGGAACAGGGAATCACTGTGGGAGCAGCAGGACTTCATCCAGAGACATCCACCTGCCCTTTGCAAAGGAGAGATCTTGGGGGATGCTTGTGAGCTGGGTCAAGGACAGCGAATCCTCAGGAAGAGCCACATCAGATCTGTCATGGGTAATCCTTCCACGTGCCCCTGCCACAGCAGCCCCTTCCACTGTGCCTCCCATCACTGACACTGCCACTGCGTTTGGGTGGTGGAACATCTTGATCTTCTGTTGGTCCTCATGCCTTGCAATGTGGTGGTGGTGAGGCTTGGAGAGGTGGGAAGGCATTGTTGACCACAGAACGGTTTCCATTTCAGTGTCATAGTCTGTTTCTGCTTTCCCCAGTCTGAACCTGTTTTTGTATTTGGGATGAAGGCTTAGTTCTGGGGTCTCAGGTGATGGATTGGAAGCACTCCCAGATGAGAAGTGAAAGCTGGTTGGATCTGATGCTCCTTTTTGTCTCCTCACAAGCTGCTGTTCTTGCCCAGGCCCTGGGGACAGCACTCATCCAGCAAGCCAGGCTCTGCTCCACCACTGCTCCTCCTGCTCCTGCCCTGTGGGCTTTTCTGGCAAGGATGCTCTGGAGCTTGTTTAGATAAATCAAGGCAGATTTCCTATTTCACTGCAGGATAAGCAGAGTGATATCAAGAGAGTGAAGCAATTCAAGAGTTTCACTCTTTTTTCCAGCTTGAACCCTAATGGAAAGACTTTTCTTTAGGACTCCCTTAGAGCTGAGCTAAAATTTAAACCATTAAAGAATACTTAAAAATAGAAAGAAGGAAACTTTGAGATCCACTGAGATCCCTGTGAAAACCAGGGACCTGTTGCTGTGTGCTGGGAAGCCGTGGTGGGGGCTGAGCCCAGTGTCCCCCCACCAGCTCCAAACCTCCATCCTGGACACCCAGGGATGCAGAAGTGAAGCCACACAAGCCCTGGGGTGACTTTTCCTCTGCACTGTCCTGCCAGGGTGACACCAAGCGTGGGGCTGTGGGTTAGAGGGGTTTGAGTAACTATTAACAGTGTGATGCTCCCTGGGATGGAGAGCCCAGGGCTGTGTGGAGAGGCAGTGAGTCACTGTTTCCAGCTCCCCGAGCTGCACTGCTCTTTAACTGTACAAAGAGATTAAAGCTGTAGGGAAATGTTTCCTTAAAACCAGCTGACAGAGTTGGGATACATTACAGGCAGTCTTTTTTAGTTCATGTCATTATTTTTAATGGGAAAGTGCCTACGGCCCGAGATTCCAAACGGAGGGGCTGAGTGGGAAACGCTGAGTCTCAGTTTGGGAACTCAGGTGCCAAAAATGAGATAATTTGGAAAAATCTAGGCCTGCAGCACCAGTGACTTGGAAGGCAGAGCTGGAGCATGTGCGGGGGAGAGGATCCTGTCCCATCACGGAGTCACTGCCTGATCCAGGACACCACATGCACAGGGAGAGCCCCAGGGCCAGGCACTGCCTGATCCAGGACACCACATGCACAGGGAGAGCCCCAGGGCCAGGCACTGCCTGATCCAGGACACCACATGCACAGGGAGAGCCCCGGGGCCAGGCACTGCCTGATCCAGGACACCACATGCACAGGGAGAGCCCCGGGGCCAGGCACTGCCTGCTCCCCTCCCTCCTGTGCCCTGTCCCAGGCTGTGCAGGGAGCAGCCAGCCCCTCTAGGTGTATTTTGGGCTGCACTGTGGGCACTGAGGATGCCAGGAGGAGGCTGGGTGGTGTGGTTGTGATGGTGCTTGTGCTGCACGTCTGTCCCCCAGGGATGCTGTTCCCAGGCTCACTGCGTTGTGTTCATCTCCGGTCACGTTGGCATGCGCGTGTCCCTGCTCTGCGTGGGCACGGTTTGTAAGGATCCTATCCCATGGGGATGCTCCAGCTGGGCAGGATGCACCCCAGGACGTGGGGCTGTGCAGTGCAGCCAGCCAGACCCAGGAGAATCTGCTTGCCCTGCTGGAAGTCCCTGAGGGCCCATAGGAAAAGCAGCGACCTCCCCAGCGGAGTCTCATTATGCAAAGGGAGAGTTTCCCATAGGAAACACCACGGTTCCCACTTCCCTTCCCTGACATGCATCATATCTGAGACCAGGAGAGGGCAAAGCTGGGGGTGCTGCCTGCAGCTCTGGGACTCCCAACGTGAGAAGGACATGGAGCTGTTGGAGCAAGGCCAGAGGAGGCCACAGAGATGCTCCCAGGGCTGGAGCCCCTCTGCTCTGGAGCCAGGCTGGGAGAGCTGGGGGTGCTCAACTGGGGAAGAGAAGGCTCCAGAGAGACCTCAGAGCCCCTGCCAGTGCCTAAAGGGGCTCCAGGAGAGCTGGAGAGGGACTTGGGACAAGGGCCTGGAGGGACAGGACAAGGTGGAATGGCTTTGAACTGAAGGAAGGCAGGGTTAGATAGGATATTGGGAAGGAATTCTTGGCTGTGAGGGTGGGGAGGCCCTAGCATAGGATGCCCAGAGAAGCTGTGGCTGCTCCAGCCCTGGAAGTGTCCAAGGCCAGATTGGATGGGGCTTGGGGGGACCTGGGGTAGT
>VZRZ01002844.1:589408-609356 GCA_013398175.1 Climacteris rufus
CCCTGCTGGAGGCCACATGTCCCCATGTGTCACCTGGAGAAGGAGAGCTGAGAGGAGACCACCAGCGCTCACGTGTGGCACGGGGGCTGGGGCAGCCCGGGACAGCAGCAGGAGGTGGGCTGCCATCCATCTGTCCCTGTCCCTGACCAAGGGTGACGTGGGAATGGGGCTGAGGGTGATGGGATGGGGCTGAGGGTGACGGGATGGGGCTGAGGGTGATGTGGGGATGGGCTGAGGGTGACATGGGGGTGGGCTGAAGGTGATGTGGGGATGGGGCTGAGCTCTGCTGACCAGGGCCTGTGGGGTTTCCAGCTCTGTGCTGGCACTGCCTGAAATTCCCATGCAGAGCTCCAGGGAATGAGAATCTGTCTTCTCCTCTGCTTGGAGGAGCAGGAAGGGTCTCTTTGGGATTATTCCACCCCCTGTGTGGGACAGATTGTCCATGAGACTGTCACTTAAAGGGCGAGCAAACCAAATCTGTGATTTGGGCTCCACTGAAAGAGCAAAGCTGGGAAAGCTTCAAATCGTGGCTGCAGAGACAAGGGGGGACATGGCTGTGGCTTTCTGCTGGGGATCAGTGTGTCTCCCTTGGGAGAGGCACAAAGAACATTGTTTTGAGTTTCTGCTTTTCCTTCTCATTTTTGAGACATGCAAGATTAATTGCTCTCTTTTATTGTCCGCAGCAATATTTATTTTACTGCTCTGTGGCAACAGGGACTGGATAGGTTTCACAAACTGAATTTTCCCTGGACAAGCCCCTCCTCTGATTTCACACTCCCAGCTGCCAGGCTCGGTTTTAAAACAGTTTGCACCGAGGCTGAAAATATTTGAAGGGCAGAGCAGTGCCTTGCAGGAAATGGCTTAAGCTTCCTGCTCCCAAGATGGTGTGAGTGTTAAAACAGAACTGGAGAAATATTAGACATCCTACATCCGGCCTGGCTGAGGAGGTGACCCTGGGGTGATGGGATGGAAAGCCTGGGCCCTCCCCTGCTGCTTGTGCCTGGCAGCTTCCGGCAGCACGAGGGGCCCTGCGGATGCCCCCCTACCCCCATCCCCCTGATTTTATGGGGGAAAACGGGCAAATTGCTTCCTGCTCCTCTGGGCTTTGCTGTGTTGTGGTTTTGTGGGAAATGTGTGGGGAGAACTGGTCGAAGGTGTGGGGCAAAGTGTCAGCAGAGTGAGTTTCCAGCAGAAAATGGGAGCTGGGAAAGCACTGGCTCTGATGAACTGTTTGTGCCAGGTTATCCACTGTCTTCCAGCCCCAAGTGAAAGGTGAAAGTCTGGGATGGATGGATCTGAGGAGGTCCTGTTAATTAGGGGCTGGAGTGGGATCTTCCTCATCTGTCAGGGAAAATCACTGTTGAATTATTGGCTTAATCAGAGGCGATTTAATTCTTCCAGTGCAGATGGATTCCCACTTGGTGCCGGCTGAGCTCCATCTACCTGGCCAGGCAGGGAATAGCAGCTGGTGTGTGTGCAGGGCTGGGAGAGAAATGGGAATGTGTGGGTGCAGGACTAGGAGAGAAATGGGAATGTGTGGGTGCAGGACTAGGAGAGAAATGGGAATGTGTGGGTGCAGGACTAGGAGAGAAATGGGAATGTGTGGGTGCAGGACTAGGAGAGAAATGGGAATGTGTGGGTGCAGGACTAGGAGAGAAATGGGAATGTGTGGGTGCAGGACTAGGAGAGAAATGGGAATGTGTGGGTGCAGGACTAGGAGAGAAATGGGAATGTGTGGGTGCAGGACTAGGAGAGAAATGGGAATGTGTGGGTGCAGGACTAGGAGAGAAATGGGAATGTGTGGGTGCAGGACTAGGAGAGAAATGGGAATGTGTGGGTGCAGGACTAGGAGAGAAATGGGAATGTGTGGGTGCAGGACTAGGAGAGAAATGGGAATGTGTGGGTGCAGGACTAGGAGAGAAATGGGAATGTGTGGGTGCAGGACTAGGAGAGAAATGGGAATGTGTGGGTGCAGGACTAGGAGAGAAATGGGAATGTGTGGGTGCAGGACTAGGAGAGAAATGGGAATGTGTGGGTGCAGGACTAGGAGAGAAATGGGAATGTGTGGGTGCAGGACTAGGAGAGAAATGGGAATGTGTGGGTGCAGGACTAGGAGAGAAATGGGAATGTGTGGGTGCAGGACTAGGAGAGAAATGGGAATGTGTGGGTGCAGGACTAGGAGAGAAATGGGAATGTGTGGGTGCAGGACTAGGAGAGAAATGGGAATGTGTGGGTGCAGGACTAGGAGAGAAATGGGAATGTGTGGGTGCAGGACTAGGAGAGAAATGGGAATGTGTGGGTGCAGGACTAGGAGAGAAATGGGAATGTGTGGGTGCAGGACTAGGAGAGAAATGGGAATGTGTGTGTGTGTGTGCAGGGCTGGGAGAGAAGGGCAGGGCAGGCAGCAATGGGGCCCTGTGGGCAGGGAGGATCTCACTGGAGCTCTGAGGTGACTGTCACATCATCAGATGTAATTCAGCTCCCTAGGAACTACAGCCCTGGTGTGGAGAGCTTCCCCAAACCCTAGTTTGTTGGCTGGAGCATGAAGATTTAGGGAATTTTATTCTGAATGTTATCATTTGGATTAAAAATATCTGAGCCGTGGTTTGGAAGTCCACATGTAGAGGAGGAATGAGGTGGATGTTGTGGGCAGAACTTGGGCCGGGCTGAGCTCACTCGCACTCACTTCCTCTCACAGTCACTGAGAATCCTAAAACTTCTCCTAGTAGAGGAAAAATTGCACCCGTGCTGGGACCTGACTCCCTTTGGGAGGCGTGTTCTGGCTGCAGGAGCGGCAGCAAAGCGTGTGGGTGCTTTTTGGGGCGGGTGCACGGTGAATGGAGCATTATGCTGTGCTCCCAGCACCCTCCTCCCGGCCTTTCCGCCCTGACCCCTTCCTTTCCTGCGCCCTTCCGTGTGGGACGGTGGCAGCCCCGGCCGTTCTGCAGGAGCACGGATCCGGAGGGGTGAGTCCCATCCTCAGAGGCTCCTCTGGGCCTGGGGAGGTGGGTGTGTGATGCCCACCTTTCCCCAAGGCACACAGCCCCCTAAGCCCTGAGCAGCGCAGGCTTGGGGCTCGGGCTTTGGTCGGGCACACCCTGGTCGCTTTCCCAGTTTTTTCCACGGGATGCTTTTCCTGGGAAAGCTTCAGCCGGCAAACCTGGGGGAGGGGAAGATGAGGCTGATTTAAATCCCAGAAGCAGTGGCAGCTGGCTGGAAGCTGTGTGTGCAGCCTGTGATGCATCAGAGGTGCCCGGTGCTCTCGGACACTGTGCCGGGGCTGCTGAAGCCGGGGGAGTGCGAACCAGTCCTGGGGCTGCCACTGCAGGGTTTGGGGGCAGGAGGGGAGGGCTGGGCTGCACCAGGCTGCACTGGGGCTGCAGGAATGCAGGGACAGATGCTGGGGCTGTTTGGGGGCAGAAATGCAGTTATTTGCCCTGTTTGCCTTAGAGCCATCCCCATTTACCTTCGTGGCTCCCACACTGTGCAGGGACCAGGAGGGTGGTCAGGCACAATGTGGGGCAGGGGATGTGAGTAAAAAGGCTTTGCTGTCCCAAATGGTGCTGGATTGAAGCCTGATTTTACCCTGTTCACCCTGTCAGCTGGTGAAGCAGATACTCACACAGCATCCTTGCATCCATGGTGGGGGAAGCAAGGGGGAAATTAATCAGAAAAGGGAACATCCTTCCCCAGAGGTGTCCTGGAGCCCCTCAGGCAGTTCAGCATCCCCAGCGTGTGCTGAGCAGCTGTGGTGAAGATGTGGGGCTGCAGGAAGGAGCGCTGCTGCTCTGTAATCCCTGCACAGGGGATTTATTTTTCTTTTTCTCTCTGGCTGACCCTCGGTGTCCCCCGCCCAGCCCTTCCCTCTGTGTGACACTGGGTCAGGGTGTCCCTGTGAGGGATGAGGGACGTGCCCTCCTTCCCACGGCTCCCACAGAGGGACACGGAGCCCTGGGGCTGCAGCAGGGGGAGAGGCACAGGAAGGTTTGGAAAGAGGTTTGGAAAGGGCTCATTGAGAGGCTCTGTCCAGGGCAGAGGGCAGTGCTTGTCTTGCTGAACCACAGGTCTGTAGGGAGGCCAGAGTTTGTCTTAAATCTTCCTTAAAGCTCATCTTAAATCTGAAAGGAATGGGCAATTTGGAGCCCGGGGAGTGAGTTTTAGCCAGTGTCTGTGAGACTGGGGGTCCTGATGTGGTGTGCACTGCTCTGGAGGAGGATGGTTTGGGTTGGTTTGAGATGGGGAGGGACATAGAGAGGGGCTGTGCTGGACGTGCCTGAATCCCTCAAGGGATGGATCCAGCACCCAGCCTTTGCCTCAAAAGGGCAAAGGTTTCCCCTTGCTCTTCATCTAGAAAACAAATTTCCACCACAGCCTCTGCTTGAATTTTCCCAAACTGTGGATCCGGGGCCTTGGAGTCTGCAGGGCCAAATTTGTGATGGTTGATAGATCCCCAAGAATGCTTGTAGGGTTGTGGGGGAAGCTGGGCCCTCAGGAGTGTACTGAAATCAGCAGCATGTTTTGCTCTCAGCTTCAAGAGGTGTCAGACACGAGACCTGTATCCTGCAGAACAGAAAGCCTCAGACCTCACTGGGGCCCATGAGCTTTAGGAGGCAGCGAGTGCCACAGAGCAAAGCCTCTGCCTTTAGCTCAGACCACAGCTGGGGAGGAGGCTCTAAGGGTGTTTGGGAGGCAGTGGGGCTGTCCTGCTTTCTCTGAGGTGGTGTTTGGGAGGCAGTGGGGCTGTCCTGGTGCCATGGGGTGATGGGGCTCACCTTGGGGGCTGCTCTGTGCTGGCCACACTGAGGTGAGGGTTTGGAAGCTGGTGGGGAGCACTGGGGACAGGGACACACACTGCAGTGGGTCAGCACATGCTGCTCCTCTCCTTGGGTGCTCCTGGGGGACCCAGTGGGGTTTGCAGTCTGGAGCATCCCCTGGACTTTCTCTAGTCCGTGTAGGAAATGGAGACAAAGCTGGGAGGGCCCTTGGTGTCCTGCAGGTTTCTGTCCAAAAGAGTTGCTCTGGATGCATCCCGTGGAAGATCTCCAGAAAGTATCACCTGTTAAGTCTGTGGGTGCTTAAAGCTGGGGGTTAGGTGTAGCAGAGCCCCAAAATGAACCCCAAAAACGTGCACCAAGCATGCATGGCAGGTCTGAAGAAATGTTTCTTTCATTCACACCTAAAGCCAAGCTCTGCTTTCTTAAGAGTTGACTGTCTTCCCAACAACTCCTGTGGTGGTTCCTGATGACCCTTGGAGAATTTATTCAGCAGCAGCAGCAACTATTAATTTGGGTCTCTTCCCTTCCCCAGCCAATGCAGCCATCTGCCTCCCTGGTCCCTGTCACGGGTGTGTGGACACCCTGCCCTTGGTCTGAGTGCTGGTTCCAGTCCTTGTCATGCTGTGTAGGGTGGGTGGTGATGGAGACCTGGGTGCGGGTGCTGAGTGCTTCATCCCCCACCTGGTGTGATTGTGGTGAAGGTCTGCCCCTAAACATCTCTGAAATATTGATTCTTATATACATTTGTATATATACATTCTGCAATCTCTCGAGGAGCATTACAGCATTTCTAATTGGAATAGGTGCCTAAACACCTTTTAGGATGTATGCCTTGGCTCTTCTGTGCCTCTGAAACACCACTGGGTGCTGGAAGAGCATCAAACCCCAAGATGTGCTCTGTTGTGGGGAGTGGGATGATGGGAGCAGCTGGGGTGGTGGAGGCAGAGGCAGGACACCCCTCACAGACCTCCCAGGTATGAGGGGAGGAACTTGGGAGTACTAACACGGCTTCTCTCACGTTGTGATGGAGCCCATGGCAGGCAGACATCATTTTACAGCTCAGCACGACTGACTTGGGAGCTGATTTGCTGTAGACACCTTCTGTATTCAGTAAGACAAGAGGTGTTTCTCCAAGGAGCAGGTCAGGACATCACAGCTCCACGTCTGCCACGCCACCTTTCCTATTTCTCTTTCCAACAATTAGGCAGCTTGAATGCTTCCAGCCCCTCATTTAAACTCCTCCTTGAGCTGCAGGATGTCCTGTGAGATTACTGAGCACTTGAATGAGGGGCTTTTTTAGCTTGGCAGAGGCTGAGCAGACCCCAGAGAGCTCCCGTGCTGGGGGAAGAGTCTGCTGCCAAGTCGTAGGAGGAATTCCCACGTTCCTGTTCCTTCCTGCTGGCTGCCAAACGCTTGTCCTGTCCACAAAAGCTGATGTATTTGGTAGGATTTAACCTTTGCTCAAAGAAGTGAGTAACAGAGATCTTTTACTTTTGGTTTCTGGGTGTAAATTCACAGCTCAGTGCTGGTTTTGTGTGCACAACACGGAGCCGTGGTGGGAAAAAAACGGAGGAGGAACAGAGAGAGACTTTGCTTGGGTGAAGTCCTTTGTAGCCATAGCTGGGAGCCTGCAGAGAACTGCCCTTCCCTCCTGCCCTGATGGACCCCCAAACCAGGCTTTGGGTGCCAACCAGACCCCAGCATTTCAGCAGAGGCACAAAGG
This sequence comes from Climacteris rufus, assembly GCA_013398175.1. Taxonomy (NCBI): domain Eukaryota; kingdom Metazoa; phylum Chordata; class Aves; order Passeriformes; family Climacteridae; genus Climacteris; species Climacteris rufus. Next base: position 595,907 of record VZRZ01002844.1, read on the forward strand.
CAGCCCTGTGGGATGCGGAATTTGGGATTTCTCACGCCCAGAGTTGCTGCAGGTCCTGCCCAGACAGACGGACAGACTCCCACGTTTTCCCTGCTGGCAGCAAGCATGTCCATGGAGTTTCAGGGAGGAGAAATTCTCTTTTTTGTTGCCTCTTTTCATGCCTGCAGCTGAAGACACAGCTAGTACTGTGTCTGCCCTGGACCCTCTTTTTGTGTCCTGTGGGATAAACCCTGGTGACACTGGTGATGGCCAGCAGTCGTGTCATCAGCAGCACCCAGGGCTGCTGAAATGGGGTGTGAACCACAGCCTAGCCACCTCTGTGTGGGGCTGACCTGCTTTGGGGGAGGTGAGAATGACCCAAACCTCAGCTCCCAAATCTGTGCAAAGAAGAAAAGAGAAAACCAGCAGGTCCAGGCACTGCCTGAACTCATTTTCTGAGAACATCAACCATGGCCCACATGTGGGATCATCAGGAAGGAACCCTGCACAGAAAAGAGAGGTCCCTGAAATCCCATGGTGAGGGTTTTGGGCATCACACAGTTCTACCTGAAGTAGAACACAGTTCTGCTGAAGACACTCCAGCAGATTCTCTCCTTACTTGGACCTCTGTGTTTGCAGGTCGGGTCCCTCGGTGGTCACAGAGCTGCAGTGAGCTCCAGAGGGACTTTGCTGCTCCGTGGCTGCTTAGCACAGTGAGGTGTTCTCCACCCTGGAGCAAACATTGTGTTGTGTCAGACTGGAGAGGGACAGGCCACTGGTCTCACTGGACTGACCACTGATGCCCCCATCACCCTGCACCCAGCAATGAGCCAGGATCCTGATCCAGGTCAGCTGGGTGTCAGGGCAGTGTGTGGCCTCCAAAAAGCTGAAGTGACTCAGTCTCCAGTGCTGCTCCAGGATTTGGTTTAATTAAAGCGACAACCATGTAGGTGACCTGGGCCTGCTCCTCTCCACAGGGATGGAGAGAAGCTGCTGATGGACTGAGGCTCTTGGCTGGGGATTTGCTCAGGAGTGGGCTTGCAGTGGGACCCTGGGAAAGCAGCATGGAGAGGTCCAACCTTACCAGTGTTTGCTGTTCCTGTACCAGCAATTCCTTCCTGGAGCTGAAGTCCTGGGAGATCAGCAGAAGGAGGGGTAAAACTGAAGTGTTTTTTGCTATGAGCATGTGGAAATCAGAGACTTGTGACCCACTGAAGAACAGGAATTGGAGTAATTGCCCCCAAAATGACAAGGTGTTGATTACAAGCACAGCTGGCCCAGGGGTTGTGACCATGCCATAACCCCACAGACTTCTCTTTCCTTGCCTATCTGTACAAATCTCTGCTCTCCCATCAGTGCCTGCCCTCAGCACTCCCTGAAAATTGCCCAAAAATTCCATCTTGGTGCAATTTAGGATACGCTCCAGCCTGCCCCGAGCACATCTGGTATCTGTGCATCGGGTGATATTAATCACAGCATGAACAGGGCCAAGTGTTAAACAGCAGAGCCCTCCCACCTCCCCCCTGCAAACCAGCGTTGTTTCCATGCTCCAGCAATAAAATGAACCCAGCATTCCCGGGCAGGCGGTGATCTGGCAGGAACCACTGCTGTGTGGGATGAAGGGATGAGGAACGCTCTGAAATGGGCCAAGAAACCATGTGGTCCCAGGACTTTTTGAAATCCCTGCGGTGTTTGAAGCTATTTTCTAGTCCTCCTCATTTTCTGAATCCACGGCTGCTCCTGCTGCGTCTGCAACTGCTCCCTCTGCCCCGGGATTTTGTGCTGAGGCCTCGTTGTTTTGGGTGTAAATGCTGCTCCCTGTTTCCAGGAAGGTAAACACCCCTCCCTCGCCCTGCTTTGCTGGGCAGATATCAAAGTGCTTCACAAAGCGGGGGGGTGGGTGTCGTTTCTGTTCTGCAGATGGAGGAGAGGAGCTGCAGAGGCTGCTGAGAAATCCATGGGAATCTGCTCACTTGGAGGGTGCTTGTGGTTTTGCTTCAGGACACTTAGTGGCTTCCTTTAGTGTTGGGCAATGAGCAGACAGGGCTGGCACAAGGGATGTTTTCTCTCCCCTTTTCCTGGGCTGACCACACAGCAGACAGTGAGCAAAACCCCACCAGCACCACGCTGCTCGTGTTGCCCCCAAAGGAGAGCCTGGCTCAGATTTGCTCCCAAGTTCCCCAGTTTGTGGCTGAGTTGTTGTTTCTTTTTTATTAAATAGCAAAAAAAAAAAAAAAAGCAGAAAAAACTCAAAACTGTGTTTTCAGCACAGTTGGCACCTCAACCACTGAGGCTGCTGTGCTTTCCAGGGAGGCAGCCCCAGCACTGCTGCCTGGGAGGAATGGGGGGGCGAGGACTCGGCTGTGGTGCCTTTGATGTTGGAGGCTTTTACCCGCGTTACCCGGGGAGAAACTCGAGTGCTTTTCATGTCTGGTGGTGAGGGAGGCAGAGAGCCAGGAGGGATCTGCTTTGTGAGACCTTTTTGAAGAGAATTGAGCAAAACTTTTCAGCAGTTGGGAGACTCTCTGGGGCAGCAGCTGAAATAGGTGCTGAAGCATCCTTGGCTCTCGTGGTGCCGGGCAGCGAGTGTTCTCCTCATCATTCTTGGCTGAGTAAGTCTCTGCTTGAGCTGTCCCCAGCCTTGGGGGGTAAAAAGCTGTGGCAGGGGCTGTTCTGGGCTCTCCACAGCCGTGCCAGGGGGGAATTGTGGAGTGGGCAAGCTGGGGCATGGCTGTTCAATGAGTACAGGGGGGTTTGAGGGCTAAGGAGGGGAAAAGCAGAACACTGGCTTAGCAGGGGGAAAATACCAGGGACATGATGCAGGCACTGTCACAGGGGAATGATCTGTCAGGGCCTGTGCTGAAGGAGGAGGCAGAGCTGGCTCTGCCATGGCTGGAGCTCACCGTGGGGTGGGATGTGCAGGGGTCAGGCTCTGCACCACGGCCCGAGCAGGCAGAGGGTGGGACAGGGGAGCCACAGCAGCCAGGGTCAGGTCCTGGGGTGAAACGGGGTTCAGGCAGCAACCCTGACATGATGCAGGCAGTGGGGGCTCCCTGGGGTGTTGGCTCCAGCAGGCTGGGACCCTGATCCAGACAGGCCATCCTCACCCTGCTCCTGCAGCCCTGTGGTGAAAAGGGGTTCAGACTGCTGGTGATGCCAGGCAAGGGTGAGGGTGCTGCTGGTGATGGGGCCCATGCTGGGTTTGGGAGCCCTGCCCCAGCTGGAGGGACCAGGTGTGGTTTGCATCGGTGCAGGGGGTGAGAAGGGGCTGCCACAGCCTCACCAGCCTGGCAGGTGTGTGGCTCTGGGGGCTCTGCTGGCTGTGTTGGAGATGCTCTCACGTTACTTTTAGCAAATGCATTTCTGTGACATCGTGGGGAGTGTGTCTGGTGATGTGAGAGGGGTCTGCCAGCACATGGCAGCCTCAGTCCTTGGTTTCTGCTCTGGAAGTTGGTTGTGAACTGATGTGGAAAAGGAACTTCCTGGTGTTTGGTTGCCCCATGTCCTGATGAGCACTGGGGAATACCCAGCTCCTGAGCATCCTTGTGTTTGTGGTAGATGCAGGGCTCCTCTCCCCAGCCCTTTTCTGTGGCTTTCAGTGCCTGTGTGGCAAGTGCTCCCCAAAACCAACCTTCTGCTCTCCCCTCCTCTTGGCCATCCTGCCCCAGCACTCACAGCAGCCCCCAAACCTGAGCTGCAGCCTGTGCCCAGAGCACACAACCCCGATGCACTGTGGGGTGTGCTGGGGTCACCTGGAGCCCTGGGAACACCCCTGACCCCCAAAAAGGTCAGGGGTGTGGGGATGCCATGTGAATGGCCACACCAAAGGGATGGTGGGGATGGGGATGGTGGGGAATGCTGTGGGGATGGGGGCAGCATAGGGAGGGGGCACATGGGGATGTCACTGGAATGTGGACACCGTGGGGACAGAGACACCACAGGGCTGGGGACACCTGGACTTGCCAAGCACCGGGGTTTCCCCCCTTGCCTTAGCCTGGCAGAGCCTGGGGGTGCTGGGCAGGGCAGCCTGGGCTGTGTCAGTGTGTGTCCCCAGGAGTTGCTCCTTCCCCCTCTATCCCAAAGTCTGTCAAACAGCCCTGGGGAGCAGCCAGGCTGCACCCACTGCTCCTGCCTGCAGCAGCCACTGTGCAGGGAAGGCTTCAGGTCAGAGGATTTCAGGCTAGGCTTTTTATATCCATCCCAGTGTGCCCACACTTCATTTAGGGAAGGAACATCCGTGCTGGATCTGGGCTGACATATTCAGGGCTGAGACTGTTGTGGCTCTGCCAGGGCAGACTGGGGCTGGGGCAGCACTGGGATCCAATGGGATCGGCATTGCTGCCCTTGCTGTGACTTCCAGCACACACCGAGCTGTTTATACAGGATTTCTTGGAGACTTTTCTCTGCCCTTCCATGAATAGCAGGTCATTCCACCTCTCCCCCAAACCTCACTTTGGAGCCACGGATATCCAGCCATCCATGAGCTGAGCAGCCCCGTGCCCTGCACACCCTGGGCTTGCTCCTGCTGCTCTCCAGGGCCAGCTTGCAGGAGCACACGGAGCACCGGAGTGCAGGAACAGCCTGCCGGAGTCCCAGGCAAGTTTTGGGTTAAAGCTGCTTAATTTTATGGAATTCCTGCTGCTGTGGATGGTGGGTGCGGCAGAGGGAGCAGACTGGGGCTGCAGCTCTGGGGTGGGAGGGGATTTTAAGCTGCTGTTAGATGTGTGCTGGCTGAGAGTAATGGGTTTCCTGGTGCTAATGGCTGTTGGTTTGACTAAATTCCTCTGGGAGATAGCTGGGCCAGGGGATGGGGTATTTGTATGTGCAGGCAGCACTGGGCTGAGCTGTGGTTTTGATACAAGTGGCGGTTCAGGCACCACCCTGCAAAAAAAGCAAAAAAGCAAGAATTGTGATTGCATGTGAAGCCCTAAGTGCTATTGCCTTGTCCAGGTGTGATTCCAGACTGCAGGATACAGCATCCAGGAGGAGTACAGCCATCCAGGGCATGTGCCCTGCTCTAAGGGCAGCCTGAGTACAGATAAGGAATGCCAAGGGAGATAAAATGACTTTGGAGCCCTGGGAGCTGTGACCTCTCCCATGCTGTTGCAGTTGCCATCCATGAGTTCCCGTGTTGAGATCAAAATACCTGTGTGGCCGTGGGGCTCATGGGTAGCTCTGTGGTGGTGTTGGGATGTGTTTGGCCCCACAGGCACTCAGCACACACACTCTCACCAGCATGTGCTGGCCGTGGCTCGAGGTGTGCACGTGTGGCAGGGTCTGATGGCTTGGTGGCCAATAACCCAGCAGCAGCGGTTCCTGGACGCCTCTCCATGGGGAATCCAGACTTCCCCTCTCTGAGCACGGTGGAATTTTTATAGCCTGTGGTTTTAAATGCTGTGATTTCCGCATGGCCCCAGTGCTGCATCCAGCCCGGTGAAACAGGGGCTGGAGCTGCTGGGCCTTGGGTAATGTGTCTGAGCTTTGCTCCAGTAGATGGGAAAGGCTGGAAAAAGGAAGAACAGCTCTCCAGGGGTTGTGATCTTATGGCTGAATTCGCCTGTACTTTATTTCATTTGTCCCTAAAATTTGGCAGGCTTTGTGGAGTAGAGTACAGTAAAGCTACCTCATTTGTTCAAAAGTAATCAGCAAAATGGGAGTGAAAGAGTTAATCGTGCAAATACAGCTCAGTGGCATCCTAGGATTGCCTGCCCAAAAATCAGGAGGGGAGTGGGCATGTGGCATTCCAAGGTAGCAGGGTAGAGGGGCCTGGCAAAGCCCATTTGCCAGAGGGACGTGGCTGCCAGGGCCGTGCTGTGACACGGGCAGGGACGTGGCACTGTGGGATGTGTGCCCAGGGTCAGCTGGGAGACAAGGCAAAGATGGTTTATCCACATGCAGTGGGTGTGAGCACTGTCAGCTTCCCAGCAGCAGCCCTGGCTTTGTTCCCTGGGGTCCCCATCCTTGTGGGGAAGAGGCAGAGTTCTGCCTTGAACACCCTGAAGATCTCTGCTGGCTCACCCTTATCATCCTAGGATGTGGTCCCCAAAATACCAGGCAGTGCTGGGGTGCTCACGGGTCCCTCACTGTGCCATTGGTGGGAATGGGTGCAGCCAGTGGGAGTTCAGCAAGTGGTGCTTTCTCCAATCCCTGAGAAATCCCTGAAACCCACTGCCAAGGTCTGGCCGTTCTAGGGCTGCTGTGGGGCCATCAGATTTTCCAGGCTGCCCCTGGAAAATGTGCCATGTGCCCCTGGTCCGCTGGTAGGGATCCTCCCTGGGTCTAGCCACCTCCACCCAGCTCTCCTTTGTCACAAAGTTATGGAAAAGTGCTTTCTCTTGCTGTGTTCTGGCCCCTTCTCAAACTCAAGCTGGGTTAACTCTTGCTGTAGATGCAGAACTTGCTGGAGGGCCCTGGTCAGGCGGGGCTGTAAAAGCCACATTTTCTTTGGGAATCGGATTAAGGCCCCTTTTTCTCCGTGCTGGGCGGATGCTGGTGACATGAAGTCTCTCTTTGTCCTGGATGGTATTTCTGGCCCAGCTGCAGTGGGTTAACCCTTTGTCATCCCACACAGTCCTGGTGATGAATGGCCCTTTGCTAAGCAACAGGGACCTTCTCCTGGGCCGGCTGCGGGGGAAGCAGAGGCACTGTGGGCTGGTCCTCCCCCTGCACAGCCGAGGCTGGCGTGCAGAACCTTGGTGCCTGGGTAGGGGACGTGTCCGTGGGACAGGGACCTGCCCTAATGCTGCTTCCTGCTGCTTTTCTTTGGCATTTTTAATCTCTCTATTCCCCAAAATAAATGGTCCTGCACTGGGACCAGAGGCCTCTCCATGCTCCAGTCTGCCTGGGTGGCACAGAGGGACATGGGTGGGACGAGGAGGGGGCAAAAGCAGCAGTGGGAGCCGAGGCCAGGCCGGCTGGCGGAGCACGAGAGCTGCCTGGGTGCTCCCCGGAGGGCAGGGACCATGTCAGTCGCGCTCCCCGGGGCACCGGTGCCCAGCCGGGGCTGGCACTGGGCTGGGGCAGCAGCATCCCTTTTCCAGGAGAGCTGCAGGGTGGGATAACCGGCCAGCAGCAGGGCAGTGCAGGCACAGAGCATCCATACGTGTCCTGGGAGCCCTTGGCTCTCGTGCCCAGGTCCAAGGAGGAGTCTTGGCTCGGTGCTTGGTGCTGGGCTCTGTGGCCAGGCAGAAGTGAAGGTGATTTCACGGCCCTGCCCTGGGGTCTGGGGGCTGTTGGCCTCTCATGCCTCACACCCAGGGCTTGTTTTTACCCATTTTACCTTGTTTCCCCACTGTGCCACGTTGTTGCATCACCTTGGATTCATCCACGTTGCTCTGAGCCTTGGCTTGGCTTGTTTATTTATGCAAAACGTCCCTTTCTGGTGGCCTGGAAAAGCTGCCGGGGGCACACAGAGCTGGCTCCCTGCAGCGCTGATCCCGAGCTGTTATCAGGGAGGCTCCTGATAAGAGCAGGGCAGAGATTTCCCCAGAGGGGGTCCTGGACCGTGTCAAAGTGGCACCAGGAGCTCCCCAGCCCTCCCAGCAGCAGAAGGAGTGCAGACCACGGGCCTGAATTGTCCCCATCCCCGCTGAGTTTGAGGACGTGCTCAGCCCAAGGCTGGTGCGGGGCTGTCCCCAGCTCCCAGATCCGAGCCCCGGAGCAGATGGGCACCGAGTGGGACTCGCTCACGGCGTCGGGAACTGCAGGGAAGCAACGCATTTCCCTCCCCCTCCCCGTCCTCCTCCTCCCCCCATCCTCCTGACCTTTTCCCATCAAAATACAAAGCACTATTATTCGGAGCAAGGCACCTCCATCCGAGGAGACAGCTGGCGCTGCAGCAGCTTGCTGGGGATGGGTTGTTATTAATTAAGCTGCAGGAGACAGCCTGGCAGCTTGAATGGAGTTTTCCTTCTTTTCAAGGTGCCCTAAATTCTTTCTTCTTTACCTCCGAACGGCGTTTATAGGTTTAAAAGGGGCAGCAGACAAAGGATGGAGACAGACCCATTATGTGCAGCTTGCACGGACGTGTAACCCTGCACACGGTCTGCAGGGACTCCTACACTCCCCAGCACCTACTCTGCAGTTTGGTTTGTACCAGGGGGATGCTGTGACCCACCCCAGGGGTGTCAGTGCCTGGGCAGCACTGGAGCATCCTCCTGCCACTGCCTGCACATCTCCCCACCTAGAGAGGAGGTGCCACTTTGGGGTGAAATAGAGTTTAAACTACTTGAGTATTTTGGGGTGACCCAAACGGTTGCATTTCACTCCCTGCTGTTCCCCCCTTGCAAAGGTTTATTATTTTATTTTCACCAAACTCATCCTCTGCTTCTGCTGCTGGGTCTGCTTTGACCCTGCTGCTGGTGGTGAGAGGAGCAGAGGCAGTGGTGGAGGCTGCTGGGGCTCTGTGAGGTGCCCCTTGGTGTGTGAGATCTGTGGAAGCTGCATCTGCTCCCCCTCTCTCCACAGAGCACCGAGCTTTGGTGGAGGGAGCTCTGGGATGCTGGTGGGGTGAGATGCAGACACTTTTGCTTTACCTCTTTTGGGGATAATTTGTCCTTTGTGATGGTCTGTGGGAGTGTCTGGGGAGTAGGTCTTTGGGGAGGAGGGATGAGGTTTGCTCCTAAGCAGCCAAAGGAGCCAAGAGTGATTCAGTGGGCATGGCTGAGCGGAGCCATCTGCAGAGCAGCAGCATTTTGGTGCCAAGGCAGGTCTGTCCCTGCTGAGCAAAACCTGTGCTCAGAGCTGAGGCCAGGGCAGTGCCTGGGAGATGCTGAGTGTGCTTTGTGTCTGTCCAAACCAGTGCCCAAACCTGCAAGGGAAAAGGATGTTGGGAGGAACGGGTTTTTTTCTTGCATTTTCCAAATATTTGTGACCGAGTGCCTTCCTAGCAAAGCCTGTTCCCTTTTGGGAAAAGATGGATTGCTCAAGCATGGTGAGGAGCCTGCTGGCTGCCCTGCTCAAGGCCCTGTGCAGGAGGAATGTGCTGGAGGAAGGGAGGCTGCTCAGGAACACTGCTGGGATGTGACACCCACGGCTCCCCAGGGAGCGGGTGACTCAGGCCAAGGACGGTGCCAGCTGCACGTGGTGGCCGATGACAGCGTGTGAAATAATTCCTTCCTTCCTTCCAGGGCACTGGGAGCGGTCTGGAGAGGTCCAGCTGGAGGACACTCCGGGTTTTGGAAGCTGGGACAGTCCTGGGTGTAATGTGGGTTCAGCAAAGCAGCCTCGGTGCAGTGGTGCTGCTGGGTTTGGGTTCTGCTCCTGGCCAAGGCGTGGAGGGGTGGGTGCTGGTTGCTCCCTGTGCTGGCTCAGGATGTCCCTGCTCTGGAGGGCCTGGGATGCTCCTGGCAGTGCCTGCACCCCATGGTACCTCCTGCTCCACTGCCCTCTCTGTCTCAGGAGATCTAAGCCTCCAAAGAGCTCCTTTTATGAAGGAACCGGTGGGATACCTGCAGAGCTGTGTCTGACATGGGCTGCTCAGAGAAGCTGTTCAATGCCAGAAGACAGGTAGCTTAAAATAAAAAAAAAATTTAAAAAAATCATCTATAGACTTGGGAGTCCAGTACAGGCAGAACAGAGGAAATATTGTTCTGTGGGTCTCAGAGATCTTCTGGGAAGTTACCCTGCATGTGGTGGCTGCCAGAGCCCTCCCTGGGTGGTAACACTTGCAGGCCTGCACCCAGGCTCTTAGAAAAGCTTTGGGATGGTGTTAGATGTTCCTGGTGATTGAGGGTCCTTTCTGCTCCTGCTAGAGGTGATGGTGTCTCAGTGCTAAAAAAAAATTAAATTTTGGTCTTGTGATCTGCAAGCTCATGTCCTTTTCTCGGTCATGCTACTTTCCACTGAATTTGCTGGTGCTTCACCAAGGTCTCTGGATGTGCTTTTCATTCTGCTATTGATCTGAGATTATAAATATAGCTGGCAGAATTTCCATCTGTCTGTCAAAGTCACTGGGGACTGGCAGGTAGTCAGCATTGCAGCACTATTAAAACAGTAAAAATTATTTCCTAAGCCCTAACGATGCACTTTTAACTGGGAATTGCTGTGGTGCAGTAAATTGGAAATGTCCCTTCAGCATTCCTTTGAAAGAACATGTCCTGCTCGTGCTGCCTGTGCCCAGGGGATTTGATGTTTTCTTAAGAGCTGGGCAGCTCGGGATGAAGTGAGTTTGTTGGCAGGTCTGCCCACAGGCTGGTTAGTCCTGGTGGGGCTGCCTTCAATTGCAGATCTCGCTAATTCCTCAGAGCTGGGATTTCTGGCTGGAGCTGGAGGTTGCTGGCCAAGGGCAGAGCATTGCCTGGCACAGGGGAGAGCTGCAGTGCTGCTGGGGGACAGCCCCACTGCTGGGCAGTCCTGTGGTACAAGGGATTGTGGTTGGGATTTCCCCCAAAACTCAGGTTCTGTTGAAATCCTCGTTGCTGTCTCCCAGTGCTGGAACACCTTCTCCTGTGAGCCCTACCAGCCCTGCAGTGTGGCTGTGATGGGGGCACCTGCTCTCACCTGCAGGGTGTCCCATAAAGCAGTACAGAGGGGACCGTGTAAGCCAGGCAGGAACCTTCCTTAATATTTCAGATTAGTTGCAAGACTGAAAGCTGGATCTGTAGTTAGTTCAAATCCCCTGGTAGAACTTCAAACAGCAATAGGCCTCTTCAGAATAGCTCCTAACTCTGATTATTACTTCTTTAAAAGAGAAGAACAATGAGTTTGTGATTTTAAAACTCTTAATTAGGGGATTTGGATCCAGTTCTTGGCTCTGCTGTGAGATTTCTGCATGACCCTGGGCGAGTCACTTAATCCCTCTGCAGTTCATCTGCACTGTTGGGGCAAAGCTGCTTCCTTCCTCTGCCTGTCGGTCCTGCCTGTGTGCAGAGCCACAGATGGGCAAGGGGAGAAGGATGGCAGGGCCCTGTTCTCCTTGCAGGAATGGAGATGCTCCTGTAAGAACAAATCCCAGAGGGGGCTCTTTGTCACTCTGTGCACACACCCCAAATTCACTGAGAGCAGTCCCAAGGACCAGCAGTGCTATCAAAGCCCTGCTGCCCTTGCTGTGAGGCCAAGGATGACACTTTGTTGTCCTTCTGAGCCGCTCACTCACCACCTGTTGCTCCTGGGAAGGATGAAAGACGAGTTGAAACAAAGTATTTTCTGTTAATTAATCCGGGAAACAACTTGTACACGGTGTCCTGTTCCCATGTGCTCCCGTTTCTTCTGTGAGGCTGGTGAGGCTCTGGCATGGGGTGTCCAGAGAAGCTGTGGCTGCCCCATCCCTGGAAGTGTCCAAGGCCAGGTTGGACAGGGCTTGGAGCCACCTGGGATAGTGGAAGGTGTCCCTGCCCATGGCAGGGAGTTGGAATGAGATGCTCTTCTGGGTCTTGTCCAACCCAAACCAGTCTGGGATTCTGTGAAATGTCTTTGCAGAGCTTCAGTGACCATGAGGAGAACTTCTCTGTGGTTGTTTCTTTCCCCACACAGGCAAGACTAAAACATGTCCATGATTTCAATCTGAAAAGATTAGCACCGAGGAGTGAGGAGTTGGTTCACGCTGTGTTCACCCCTCTTGCTGATCTTGTTTTGGGCAAGTGAACCCTGTGCTGGTGCTTAACACCTACACAGCCACAGATGTGGTTAACTTAATGACAGGGACAGGAAGAGTACATCACCTCTGCAAAGCCCACATGCGCCTGGGATGCTCTCTTTCCTCTTTGTGCAAGCACAGCTCCAGAGCGAGCCCAGCACAGCCTTTTCCTGCCTTTCTCCAGCTAAAGCAAGACTGGAGTGACTTCCAAACGGACCCAGCTGCTATTTGGGCAAGGCTGGTTTGGCATCTAGTGTTGGATTTTCCTGGAGATTAGAGAGATTAGAACACTAATGCCCACTGATAGGGGTTAAAGCTTTAATAAGTCATAAAAAGTGGTGTAATCTGCAGAAAGCTGCGTGCAGCTGCAGCGTAAGCAGATTGAGGCTGGGTTTCCTGCCTGGGTGCTGGTGGAGGTTTCTCAGAAACTGGCATTTGTGGTCCTTGCTGGAGTGGGGGATGTGAGTTTTGCATCTCCTGAGCACCCATCATTTTCAGAACAGCCTGTGCCAGCCTTGCTGGGCATCACAGGAGGGGTGCTGCCAGCCCAGCGTGGTGGGGAGGGGGTGCTGCCAGCCTGGTGTGCCGTGGCTGTGCTGGGTGGAGGAAGATGCACCACTGCTGATGGTCAGGAAGTGGAGAAGGAAGGTGACAGTCGTGCTAGAGCCACAGGCAGGCGACAGGGCAGGGGGGCAGTGGTGCCACTGGCGCAGGTGGCAGAGTTTGCATCAGCTGCAGGAGTTTGGCAGAGGCTGGTGATGCTGGTAACAGGTCAAAAAGGAAGGAAAAGTACTAGCCCTGGGCTTGCAGGCTGTGCAGGGGCTGTTCGTGGGAAATGGAGTCCTTGGGGTGTTGAAGATTGCACATGTGCACATCTGTCTTAACCCTTTCACCACCTGCAGGCCTTTCTCTGGGAATGCAAATCTGGGAACTGCAGGGGAAAATTCCTGAGATCATAGGGTAGGTCAAAGTAACATGTCAGACCCAGGAGTCCAAAAGAAGCAGGTTGGCTTCGTCTTGGCAGTGACAGGAGAGAGCCCCTTGTGCTCCTGGCCCTGCAGCCAGGACAGTGTGGGCAGCCCAGGGTGTCCCACCACCCCTGCTGGACATCAGAGAGCGGGCACAGCCCCACAGCAGGCTGTGCTTTGAAGGGACCAGGGCCAGGTGGTGCAGCCCAGCCTCCTTGGCCCCGTGCACACGGCAGCTTCCCTCCTGCAGCTGGCCCTTCCCTCCGCTGGTGGGAGAGGGGTGGTGGAGAAGCTCTGGCATCAAGGATAAGGCGGGAAGGACTTGTGGAGACAGCTACAATCTTTATTTGGCTTCACTGACATCATTTTAGAGAGCAGCCGTGCCCCCGGGGGTAGGTTGATATCTTGTCCTGGCAGATGTGAGATGCAGCCCAGGGATCTTCAACCAGCTGCAGAGCAAAGTGAGCCCACGCTCCCAGTCCCACCCAGGGCTGCTGTGGGGCTCTGCTGGGAGATTTTCGGGATGCTAGAAAGCAAAAGGCAGGATTGCCTGGGCTCACGGATGGGGGATGTGGGTGAGACCCTGGCCCTCGTCCCTGGAGCGGCGGGTGAATTGGGCTTTTCCCGGGATGTCCCGTCTGTCCCAGCCTCTCTCTTTCCCCGCGGACGCATCCCCGCACCTCCTGCACGGCCCCGGGGTGGGACGCGCCCCCAAACTTTTCTTCTCTCACCCTTTGCGGGCCCCCCTGTGCCGGGCGGGGGGATGGAAACCGCCCGGGGGCGAAGCAACTTCCCGGGAAGAGGCTCCATCCCCCCGGGCCGGGCTGCAGGGGGAGGAGGCAGGGTGATGGGGAGGGAGGAGGAGGAGGAGGAGGAGGAGGAAGGGCGATGGGGGCGGAGGCGGAGGGCAGCGCGGGAGGAGGCGGGA
>VZRZ01002844.1:609671-679979 GCA_013398175.1 Climacteris rufus
GATGAATAGAGGCTGTGAGCGGGGGGCACCCCTCGCCCCCTGCCCTCCTCGGGGGCACCGCCTTGTCCCTGCCCTGTCTGAGGGGCACCCCCTTGTCCCTGCCCTGCCCTCCGGGGTCCTGCTCCGGCCGCTGCCCCCGTAAAGGGCTCGCGGGGCGTCTGGGGTGCAGCCGCCTTTAAAAGAAAACAACAAAAGCAAAAAAAAAAAAAAGAAGAAATTAAAAACACCCCACAAAACAACCCACCCTACCCTTCAAAGAATAAAACCAAGCAAAAAAAAATCTTGAAAAGAGGGGGGGAAAAAGGAGGGAAAGAAAAAAGGAAAGCTGAACTACAAGCCCCGGGATGTGAATCCCTCCGGCTTGCTCTTTTCTATGCCGTAGCTGCAGTCAGAGCCTCGTGGGACGCAGGCATCAGCCCCGGAGTGCGGCTTGGCAGCCCTGGGCACTCTCAGCCGTGCCCGGTGCTCCTGATCCCCGTGCCGGGCTTGGCCGGACTCATTCCTTCTGCAGTGCAAGCTGAGTTTGGGGAGCGCTGCCTGGCTCTTTGTTTCACAGCACAGGGCTCTGCAGAGCAGTGCTGACAGGGGTGAAGGGGGCTTTGTCTTGGCCAGGGGCTGGGGAGGGTCTCCATGTCCCTCCTGTGCTGAGCACCATCGTGCAGGGTGGGTGGACAGAGGTGGGAGTGTGGGTGTCCTTGGACCCTCCTGGGCATGGACACCCTGAGCTGTCTGCCGGGAGCAGGGGCTGTGCTGGACACTGGTGTTGGCTACGTGGGGCCAGCTGATGGAGCAACTCTTGCTGGGATCTGTGTGCAGCAGGGTTCCTCCTGATGGGGCTGTCCCTGGTGAGGCCAGCTTGGGGCCAGCCCTGCTCCAGCTCCAGGGGAAGCTGCTTACAGAGGGACATCAGTGGGGCTGCATGGCCTGAGACCTCCACATGCCCGAGCCAAGACTTGGGGTTGTTCATGATCATCTCCTCTTTAACCACGGAGGAGAACAGTCTAACAGCTCCTTTCAGGTTTCTGTAAGTGGTTTAGAGCTGCTGTCTCACGTGGTTGGAGCAATGAGGATGCAGGACTGCAGGCTGTGCTGCTGGGGCTGCACGTGTCTGACTGGGGCAGGGCACTGGCCACCCTGGTGGTCACCCTGGTGGTCAGCCCCACACCACATCCAGGCCAGCATGGGAGCTGGCAGTGTTTGAGGTTGTGGAGCTGGCACCACGGTGTGACCCCTGGCGTGGGCTCCTGCAGCCCAGCCCCGAAACGCCGGCCACCAGAGCCTGCAGAGCTGGGGGGTTGAGATGGGCAGCAGTGGTGGGCAGCCCTGAAGCACCCATCTCTCGTAAATAAAAGAGCCAGGAGGGTTGAGCTGGAGAGCACAGGGGAGCCTGGGCTTCCGGAGTGGGAGGGGAAGCACGCAGTGGGTGAGCACGGAAGCGCACATGGCTGGGGGACAGCTCGCCCTGCACGTGATGTGTGCCCATGGCCTGGGGCTGTGGCCCTGCCTGGTCACCTGTGGAAGCACTCAGGAATCACTGCCTCTTTTTTGGATCTCTGGAAATGGGTTTATCCCCCACCAGAGTAAAAGGCTCCAAGCCTGGAGCATCTTGTGTGCTCAGGAGGCTCCTGGCCACCTCTCTGACAGCTCTGGGGTGGGTTTGGTCTAATGAAACACACTCTGCTATTTCTGGGTCGTGTTTGTTGGCACCCAGGTGGAAATGCAAGCTGAGAAGGAAACATGACTGGTTGTTAGGTGGGCCTGGGCTGGTGGCCAGCCTGAAACTGTAGCTTGATGCCCAGAGATGCAGGGACAGACTCCAGCCTGGGCCTGGCAGTGCCAGCTAGGTGCTGGGGATTGCAGCTGAGTAACAGGAATGTCCATTAGTTACAATGTGGTGCTACAGGATCTGTGGCATTGGCTCCATGTGCCAGGCTGAGCCCCTCCCCGGCTTCAGATGGGGCTGTGCCTCTCATTCCCTGCACATCCAGCACAGACCTGCAGCGTTCAGCACCGGGGGATCCCATGGTGGCACTCACCGGGCAGCTGAAAAAATCAGCAGTGCCTGGGCCATGCTGGGTTTGCATCCAGTCCTGGCTTTGCTGACTCCCTCCCTCCTGACTCCTCCTGTCCCCTCGGAAGGGAGAGCTGTGGCTCTGCCACCTCCTCCGCAGGTTGGATGTGTTTCCATGGCCTGTGGTCACTGGCTCAGTGTGCCAAGGGGAGAGGCCCTGGAGGCTGCATGTGCTGCAGTCCTGACAGCCAGCTGTTCTTAACCAGGAGCTGTACATTCACCCTTTGGATCTAAAAATGTCTCTGTTACGCCCTACAGGCACAATTCTCCAACATATCTCCTCCCAAAAATCAAAAGGTTAGTTGGTCTCCACTTCTCCCTTGAAAACATCCATGGATGCTCAGCTACCTGGGAAGTGGTTGTGCTTTCACACCCTGATCCACCACTGTTCACTGCCCTGAACCTGCTCTCTGTGCCTGCATGAACCCATCCAACCAATCTGGAAGCCCATGGTATTTCCAGTGCCTGCTGTGTGGAGGGAAGGGGAGTTATCCACAGTGCCCTGGTCTTCTGGGTGCTCGTAGCTCTGCAGAACTGATTGCAGCATCATCCAAAGGTGGCCAGTGCTTGGTGTTCCAGGCATCCAAGGGGTCTTTCTTGGATTTACTCCCCAAGCATTAGCATTTTGCCATTGATTGTGTGTGCATCTGTAGAGTGTGCCCATGGGTTGGATATGTTGACAGGTAGAGGTGCAGCCTCCTGGCTTCTCTGGTTGCTCTGTGCAGCCACTGAGCACCGGGTCTGTGACCAACCCCACTCCAGGATCAGCTCTGCTCTCCCACATCACCGGCAGAGCATGGAGCTGCTGGCTCTAGCCAGGACCTGGGCTATGTGAGACATTCTTTAACCTCTGTGTGTCTGCAGTGAAACAGCAGTCCCCTGCAGACCCTCAGTGAGGATGAGCAGCCAGGTTTGGGGTTTGGGGCTGTCCCAGCCCCTGGCACCAGCACAGTGCCCGCAGCAGCTCTGGGTGAGCCGTGCCCCAGCACACGGCCTCCAGCTGGCAGAGGGGGCAGGAGGGTCCCCGGGGGGCTCCCAGGGGCTTCCCTCCCCTCAGGGCGCCTTTCATCTGCTGCTTCACAGATGTTGGCTTTGGCTCGTGGCTGACACGCATCAATTACAGCACAACAGCCCCGAGCCTTTGGCAAAATCAGCTCTGGAGCAGCTGTCCTGGCTCAGCCGTGCCCGAGCTGCAGCTCTGCCTCTGTCCCCGCTCGGTGCAGCGCTGCCCTGAGCATCTCCACAATTCCTGTGCCCACGTGGACAGGGTTTCCCTGGCAGAGGGGGGATGAATATGGCACAAGCACGTGTTCCCATGTGCCTGATGTTTATCCAGGAACACTTGAGTGGGAGAGAGCTGAAGCTCTGAGCCCTGCACCGTCAGCAAAGCTGTTACCCCTCCCTCGTGGGAGGGACAACAGCTGAGTTAAGGTGACAAGGGTGAAGCGTGTGAGGTCTGGTCCTGCTCTTGCAAGGAACCCGGTGGCAGTCAGGGATTTCAGATAGTAATTGGTGTTTATTAACCCCTCCCTCCTTGCAGTGCTCCAGAAGGGTCAGCTTGGTGACTCTGGCTCTGACAGCACCCCAGGTTTGACACTGTCCCCAGAGAGGGCAGAGCAGGTCAGACAAATCCAGCATGTGCCCGTGGTGAATCCCAGCCATCCACTGCTCTGCTCCAATTTATTTCTAGGATCTTTCTATTTTAGACAAGTGACTCCTGGGAGTGCTCCCTGCCACCCAGCACAGCATCCCTGTGTGCCTGTGCCACAGAGTGGTCCTGTGGTTTGGCTGCACCCTGCCCCTGCTGGCACAAACCCCTTGGAGCCAAGTGTGACACTGGAGTTCTTGCTAAGAAAAGACCAGTTCAGTGCTGGGAAGCTGAAAAAAAATTGCATGTTTGAGTTGTGGCATTTCCCTTGGGAGTTTGCTGGTGCTGCTGGGGCATTGCTGTCTTTGCATCATGTCCTGCAGACACTCCTAGTTGCAATATATGACTGTTGTTGTGTTTTTCCCCAGTCAGGACCCTGGTGGTTTGAGTCACCATTTCCCCACAGACAGCTGGAGCACATGGGCTGCAGTGCCACAGGCTCTTCCTGTGCCTTTTGTGTGCCTGGAGCCTGGAGAGCCCCGAGCCTCCTTCTCCCAGTGGGGGAAACATGGCAAGGCAGCATTTGAGTGTCTGTTCCCTGAGCTGGGGACAGGTTTGCCTGCACATCCCCCTGCCCAGGGAGGGGTCACCCCTCTGCACGCTGCCAGCTGCTCCTTGAGGTGCTGCAGATGCTCCTGGCCTTTATCAAGTGGAGGGTGGCTTTCTGCTCAGTTTAATGTCTTAATTTCTCAGCAGCTTGCCTGCCCCAGTGTCCCAGCTTGCCATCCCATCCTTTGGGCTGTCCCATGCACACAAGAGGTGCCTGGAGGAGTTAAACCCATTGCATAACCCAGCACTGCTGCTGGTGGCAGCATATTTTCCACATGATTTAGTCGTAGTTTTGTTTTTTCAGTGTTGTGTAGGGATTTTTTCTCCTTTTGGCCTTGCCATTTTGGAACGGGGCTAATTTGGGATTTGTGGTGAGACCTCTGGCATGCTGGGCTGGTTGACTTTGCAAGGGGCAGCGTGGCAGTGCAATTCCAGCTGTGCAATTCCTGGGAGGAGCAGGATGCTCCCATGTGTGGCAGGGACAGTGGGTTTGCTCTCTAGCAGCTCTGTGAGTAACACTCAGCTGCACAGCCTGGGATTGAGAGTTGGAAAAAAGTGTTCAAACTGACCCAACAGTCTCTGGGGTTAGTTTTAGGTTTGTTTTTCTTATTTTTTTTTCTGCTTGGCCTATATTGAGCATGTGGAAGTGCACTGTGCTCACAGGAAGAGAGTGGTTCCACCTCACAGACCCCAGCAGGCTCTGGTCTGACACGGCTGGAGGAGAAGGGGTGATGGGCTTGTGTTTGCACGAGCCCCTTTGGCCCAGCCACTCTTCCACAGAGAGAGGGAGGGAGAGAAAAACCAGGCAGCACATCATCAAAGACCAGCAATAACTGGGGTGAGATGAGCTGAGAGCTGTGTTACTGTCTGGAGGGATGAGGATTTTGCAATAAGTCCTTTGCAGATAATAATGTTGTTATTAATAATAATAATAGATGATAAAAAAATAATAAATAAGCTTTGCAAAACGCTGAACAACAACAAAATGCTTGCTTAGGTTGGTGGCTACAGGGACCCAGGCACTGAGCAGCAGCAGCTTGGGGTGGGGAGGGTTCTTAGAAGTGTGTTTTCCTAAAGCCTCCCTCTCTGCCTGGATCAGAGGAGTGTGCTGCATGTGGCTGGTGCCTCCAGGGCCTTGCAGGGGACTGGGCTGACCTCGAGCAGGCTCTGCCTTGGGGATATTTGCTGCATCCGCTGTGGGTGATGCAGAGCAGCTGGGGCTGGGAGGGGAAAGGCTGCATCCCCTGGAGCACACGGGGCACTTTGTCCTTCCTGGTGCCTGATGCTCCTGCCTGCTGCCTGGGGGAGTGGATGGTGCCCTGGTTTTTCTTACAAAGCTGTTGAGGGAGGCAGGAGTTGCTCGTTTGTTTCTTCTGAAGCACTTTGCTAAGCTGGAGCATCTTGCAGGGGAGACAAGCACCCTGTGTAAGGGAAGCTGCAGAGTTTGGGTTTCTGAGCAGACACCGACAGAATCAGAGCGAGAGCACAGAAGCTCCGTGGCTGTGTGGGTGTTGTCTGGCACAACCCGTTTGGATGCAAATGTGTTGGGTTTTCTGCAAGCCAGGGCTGGCAGCCTCTGATCTGCGTCAGCTGGAGCTCGAGGAGGGCACGTGGCAGCAGCTGCCAAGGACTCTCTGTGTCTGCAAAGGCATCCAGTTCTCCCCCAGAACGTGGTGTGAGGTGTTCACAGCAGCAGTCTGCACACTGCTGTCATTCCAGTGGGACTGAGGGGTGGGCTGGGGAGGGCTGCCAGCCTTTAACAGCAGTGCCCGGGCACAGGGCTGTGGGGCTCAAACCCTTTGTCACTCACTAACCAAACTCCCAGATGAGAGCCCAGGGATTTCTGGGTGCTGGGTCCTGCTCTGTGGCAGCAGGTCAGCTGCTGTGGGACCTGGTGTGCTCACATCCCCACGGCAGCATCCCTTTGCTGTGGCAGATTTGGTGAAGTGGGCAGGCATCAAGGTGAATCCAGTAAGCTGAGGCGGGAAATCCCAGATTTAATGCGGATTCAAGGCAGAGGAAGACCCCACAAACCTCCTCCCGCTCAGCCTGCTGGTACCCTGAGCCTCTGCACGTGCTTGGGATGCAGCAGGGAGCTGCTGTGACTCCCTGCCAGCAGCAGCACCTCTGACCAGCTGCCTTGCCCCCGCAGGTCCCGAGGCCGTGCCCAGCCCCGCTCCCGGCATGACGGACGCTGCGCGCGATGCCGGCCCCAAGCAGGCGGCGCCGGCGCGGCCGGACAAGCCGGCTGCCGACTTCGGCTACGTGGGCATCGATGCCATCCTGGAGCAGCTGAGGAGGAAAGCCATGAAACAGGGCTTCGAGTTCAACATCATGGTCGTGGGTGAGTGGTGCCCCGCGCCGGCTGCCCCCTGTGTGCCCGGCCAGGGGTTTGTGCTCCTCGGAGCCTCCTCGGGGTCAGCGCTGGGGTCTCTGCCTGTGGAGGCAGCAAACCCTGCTCCCAGGAGCTGGCCTGCCTTCAGCTGTAGTTAAAGCTGTCCATGGGATGTGGCCCGGAGTCCTGGGTGTCATCCTGCAGCTTGGGGTGTGTTATCCAAGGCACATCCCGGAGGGAACGGCTCGAGGGGTGTCAGGGTGCACAAGAGCTCCCTCGGCAGCTCTCCTGGGAGTCCTGCCCTGGTTTGAGCAGTCAGAGGGCACACTGAGGGCTCAAGGAGCTGCACTGCTGCTGATGGTATTCCAGAGCCTTCATCTTTGTTGGTATTCCAGCACTTTGGGTAAAACTCCCGCTTGTGAGTTTTATGATGTTCAGTTAGCCCTGCTACAGTACCAGGGAAGAATTGCTAAAACCAGTGATTTACTGGTGGGAATAAAGACTTAGAAGGAGCAGTTTGCATGGCTGGGTCATTCAGCCTGGGTGGCTTCTGCTGCCAGTGGCTTCTTTGGGGACCTGCAGGGTGGCACAGTGGGGATGAGACTGTCCCAGAGGGTGTCCACATGCAAGGAGGAAGGGCTGGAGGATTGTGTGCCCAAATCCTGCTGTCTACAATCCTGTGGGATGCCAGGCAAAGGGCAAAAGGGAAAAGAAGCGAGCCTTTTCTGCTCTTTTCCAGCTATTAGTGCCTGGCCTGGCCCTGTGGAGCCCCTTGTGTGAGCCGGGCTGTGCTCCCTGGGGCTGGGCTGGTCAGGCAGCAGCTCTCCCTGCCTCAGTCTCCCCAGGGAGCTGCAGGGGATGAGGAGAGTAATGCCCAGGCCATGACCAGTGGTGTGGCAATGGGGCCTCACCATCCCTTATCCTCCTGAGAGGAGCTGTGTAAGGCTACAGGTTTGTGCAGAGATGCCTGTGGAATGTCCCACAGGGTGTCCTGAGGGTCTGCCTGTGGTTATGGAAGGGGCTGATCCAGAGCTTGCTAATTCTGTTCAAGAACTCAGTGTGCTGTAGCTTCCCAGCAAGCTCTGTGGGTGCTCTACCTCTCCCATTTCGGTATTTTTGCTCCCTCTGTGGGGAGGGCTCCCTGGGCTGCGTGATCACAGCAAGGCTGGTCAGTGCAGAACCAGTTCCTGGGAGGTGTTTGAACAAATCCCACTCTTTGCTGCTGAGCAGCACTCCCACAGCAGAGATCTCTGCACTGGTCCTGAGAGCCTGCAGGTGAGATTCCCTGAGCTGAGCCCTCATTTCCCTGCAGGAGCAGGCTCCCATCCCTGCAGGAGCAGGTTCCCATCCCTGCAGGAGAGGCTCCCATCCCTGCAGGAGCAGGCTGTGCTGCCTCAGCACCTCAGCTCTGTGCTGTGCAGACGGGGAGGGAGCTCAGGAGTGGCTCGGCCTTGGCAGCGCTGTGTGTGGTATGAAGGCCTGGGAAGCATTGTTCTCCCCTGTTCTCCCCCTGTTCTCCCCCTGTTCTCCCTGGCAGGCGCTGGGCTGGCTGTTTACAGCCTGGGAATTCAGGGCAGCGTAAACAAGTCGAGCTCTGGCCCTCCCAGAAGACATGGGGGGAGCAGCACCTCAGGGAAGGGGTGCTGGGCTGAGGCAGGGAGGCAGCAGGCAGAGCTCATCCTGTTGGGCTTCCCTAGGGATGATTTCAGCTCCATTATTCCCATCCAGCCAAAGCTGCAAGGCCTTGTGTTGAAATTGTTCCAATCTCTGTCTCACGGGCAGGACATGAGGGCAGGGAGGAGGGAGGTGACTTCCCCTGAGCAGGAGGTGGAATTTGAGCATCACTGCCATGAAGGGGTCACCCCACACCGTGTCCTTGTGAGGGGGCTCTCTGAAAACCCTTTGCCCCCTGTAGCAAGGTCCCTGTTCAAAAGGGTTTTCAAGCTCAGCCAGAGCTCTGAGAGGAGGCTGCAGGCCGAGGTCAGCTTAGCCCCTTGTCCTCTAAGGCTGTGGAGATGAGGAAAAATGTCTAAACCTAAAAAAACCCAGCCCCAAAGCACATCTTTTGCATTCAGTTGTCGGTGCAGAGCAGCTGGAAGGAAAGCAGAGGTGGCCAGGCCCAGCTGTGGTTTCCCTGCTGGATTTCAGTTCTGGGAAAAGCAGTGGGCTGCACACCAGGGCTGTTGCAAGGGGCTCTGTCCTGCTCTCAGCCACCTGTGTCACAGCTGTCAGCTCCCTGGGTGCAGCCCCAGCATTGGTGAGCTCAGCCTGTGGCCGTGGTTCCAGTGGGACATCACATCCCTGGCTGCTGGGGGCTCTTGCCTCTGCTCCCTTCCCAGGCAGTGCAGCTCCAGCAGCCTGGGCAGGCACAAATGCAGAGACCCATTGCCCAGAGCTCTGGCACTGGCACCCCACTTTCCCCTCTCACCAGGTGCTCCATTTAATGATGAGCAGTGGTGCAGTGAGAGCTCTGCATGCCCAGCTCCAGACCTGTTTGTGCTTGGCCCTGTGTTTTTAGGCAGCAGAGGACCAGGAGCACCTGCCCCCAGCCTGGTCCATGTGTTTCTCTTACAACCCAGCAGTGACAGTGGCGGACAGACAGAGTGTTCCTGTGCTGGGTTGCAGCCATTGGTAACCCTGCAAACTCAGCTCTAAACTGCTGTTTGATCAGGGACTGGGGTGATGCCAGGAGGTGATGCCCAGTGTTGATGTGCTGGTTGGCCCTACCACTGGTTTTGGCAGCCTGGATGGGTCAGGGCCCTGAAGGATGTGGGTGAAACCCTTGCTGACTTTGCTTAGGGACATCTGTGGGACAAGGGACATGCTGTTGGCAATGCCATGATAGTTTACTGCAACATGTCTGAGCAGGATGGGGCTGGAGGGGTCCCTGTGGTGTGTGCAGGATCCCTGCAGTGTTTGCAGGGGGCACAGAACATCTGCTCCCTGGGTTTTAAGGAGTTAATTCTGTTTTCTTTGCTCTGGAAAAATTGTTCTCCAGGCTCATGGGATAGCTGTTCCTGGAGAGTCAAGAGCTGCTGGTGTCCTTTCCAGACAGATCAGCATCAGCTCTGGGATATGAAGCATGAAAATGCTTCTCTAAAAGCTGTTTTTATGAAGTTGTGGAATCTCATGTGCTTCCTGGGGTGTTGTCTGTGGGATTCAGAGAAGCTCCTGGCCTAGGACTGGGTCTGTGCAGCCAGCTGGTCCGATTGCAACAGCAAACCCATCAGGGAAGCAGCAGCAGATGCAGCAGGGCTGAGGTTTCTAAGATTGTTGCTATTGTTAGTCCTGTCCAGATAAAGGCTTGCCAAGCTGCTCCAGAGCCTTCCCTGTGCAGCTGGCCAGAGGAGAGTGCAGGAGAGTGAAGGCAGAGTTGTGTTGGGATGATTTTTCCTGGGGTTCCCTGCTCCCCGTGCCCTGCTGAGCATTACCACAGACCTTTACACATCCCCAGCACTGTCTGGGGGTTGCTGTGATGTTGCCTGGATTCACAGAACCAGCTTCTGACCTGCTCACTCCCAGCAAGGAGGCTGCTTTGGAGCCAGGGAGGAGGTTTGCTGCCTGCAGCATCCTCCTGGCTGAGATGGACTGGAGCTCCTTGGGTTGGGGGAGCTGCAGCTCTTCCCTCCCTCCATCCCTCCTGCAGATCTGGTGCAGGCTGAGTCTATCAGCAGCCCCATGGCCTGGCCCCTGACCAAACAGCCTGGAAACGAGTGAGTGCTCACTGTGGGTTGTCCTGCTCTCTTCCAGGTCAGAGTGGCTTGGGGAAATCCACGTTAATCAACACCCTCTTCAAATCCAAGATCAGCCGGAAATCTGTACAGCCAACTTCTGAGGAGAGGATCCCCAAGACCATTGAAATCAAATCCATCACTCACGGTGAGGCTCTGAAGGTCCCACCTGGTGCTTTGGCTTTTGGTTTTGCTCTGCCTTGTGTCTCTGGGGACTCATGGGGCTTGTGGACTTCCAGAAACCTCCACTCTTGTCTCTCTGAAGGGCTTTTATCATCCAGACATGCTTGCAGGGCTGAGGAAACATCTATTTTTTATTTATTCATCAGCATGTGTTAATTGTGTTGGAAAAGAACAAGTGAGGTGGCCATGGGGCTGGCATTTCAGGGGGATGTGGGGCTGGATCCCTTTGGAGGGCTGATTTGTGCCTGTGAGAAGCTGCTTTTCTCCCCTGCAAGCTCCAGCCCTGCAGCTGATTTTGGGAGGGTGGGCTTGGCCAGAGCACCCCTCAACACTCTGCTCACACACCAGCTTTGCTGTCTTTCAGAGATTGAGGAGAAGGGGGTTCGCATGAAGCTGACGGTCATCGACACCCCGGGCTTTGGGGACCACATCAACAACGAGAACTGGTGAGCTGCCACTCTACCCTGGGGCCCAGGGCAAAGGGAAGGCAAGACCTGGCACATCCTGCCCTGGTGCCCAGAGCTGCAGCCTGGTGCTGTGCCCCCCTGCCCCGTGGGGAGCAGGAAGGAGCCTTGTTGTGGTGGCAGCGCCGTGCCATGCTCCCTGTGGCAGCCCACAAACATCCTGCTGTTCCAGCCATGAGACAACCTTTGTTTGTGGCCAGGGGCAGCTGTGTGCCAGCAGGGCCAGTCCCCAGACCCTGCTCATGTGGCTCTGAAGGCTGAACTCTGCCCAGGACAGTGCCTGGCTCTGCGGGATGGCCCCGGGGCTGGGCAGGGCTGGCCCATGGCCGGTGCCTTGTCCCCACCCCGAGCTGGGCTGGGCTTGTGGGGTGTGACTGTGCTCTAGCTCCTGTGCAAGGGGCCAAGGAGTGGTCCTGGGTCCGGGAGGAGACAAGAGAGCACTCTTTAGGCACTTGCTTGTCTAAACCAGCCAGTGAATCCCCTCCTGCAGCAGTGTGTGGAGTTGCTAAGCAGAGATCACATGAGGTTCGTGATTTATGAGATGCTGAGCATCCCTGGCTGTGCTTCACACAGGTGCTTCAGGCCAGGTGGGAGGGTCAGGGTGGTCCAGGTCCCTTGCACAGCCCCACCATCCCGTGTTCCTCTCTCCCTTTGCAGCTGGCAGCCCATCATGAAGTTCATCAACGACCAGTACGAGAAGTACCTGCAGGAGGAGATCAACATCAACCGGAAGAAGCGGATCCCTGACACGCGCGTGCACTGCTGTATTTATTTCATCCCAGCCACGGGCCACTCGTACGTACCCTGCTGTCCCTGCCACCCCTCAGCCCTCCCTCTCCTGTGTCCCACCAGGGCAGCCCTGCCTGGGACCCTCCCATGTTTCCTGGGCACTTGAGCAGCTTGAGGAGGGGGTGATGCTGTCCTCCTTAGGGCTGCAGCACCTGGAGCTCTTGCAGTAACACAACACAGCTGTACCCCGGAGAAACGGGGTGTTTCCTCTTCCAAAGGGCCATCACAGCCTCTCTGAGCTCCAGGGAGCTGCTTGCTTTGCTCTGGTCACCTTGCTTGCTCGACCAAGGATGGACACTGGGTCTCAGATTGGATGGAGAGGCTGCCTTTGCAAGCAGAACATTAATTTTTTTTCTTTGCCCCTGACATTGTAAGGGAAGAAGCTGTCTTTCCTTGTGCTTCCAAGGCAGCAAACACTCACCCTGTAAGGGTATTTTGTGGGTTGTTTGACTAGTCTGCAAGTGGGATGCTGTTTATTCAGCCCAGAGTTCTCCTGGCTCTGGCACTTCTCAAGCGACAACATCAAAAGGCCCAGGTTTTGCTCTTGGTTTTTTTTCCTTTTGTGTTTTTTTTTCCCCTCCTAGGCACACAGCCCACCCTGAAAATCTGGGGTTCTCAAAGTGTCTTGAAAAATGTGACTTAAAGTATCCCAACATAAAGCAAGACCTAAGTCTCCTTTTGATTTGTGTCAATTCCTTCCACTTCTGGCTCTGTCTGCATGGGGATGTTTTTGGGTCTGTTTTCAAAAGTAAACTTAAGCCTCCAGCACTGTATTCATGTCAGCCTTTTCCACTTCCCCATGTGGAGATTTATTCCAATAGAAAAGACTTTGTTTTGCTTCTGTCAGTGGGTAGACCAAAAATGCATCTTTCACTGGAATAAAATGACTGCATGGGCCAGTTATGCTCCTCTTGTGTAACCGACGGGGAGCAGAGGGGCTGACGAAACATTTATGGTTTAGTGCAATAAAGCAGAGGAGGTTTCAAAGGGAGATGACATTTTTAGGCCAGTCTAACGTGTTGGTCCCACTTATCTCAGCCTGGATCTGCAGCCCCTGCCTCGGCAGGTCTGACTTGCAGAATTAGCTGTGCTCCAGCTTTTCCTCATCTCTTTGGCTGTTTAACTCCTGCAGAGCACATCTGAGGCTCGGAGGGGGCAGGGAGGGTTGGGTGCCTGGGCAGCACAGCGGGGATGCGGAGCCCCATGGTCGTGTCCCCCGCCGGAGCCTCTCCAGCCGCGCTCTGGTTTCTCTCACCCGCCGGCCAACAGCACTTGTGGGGATATTCAGCTGCTTTGTTTCCCTCTCTGCACTGAACATGTGTTTCCAATATCCCAGCCAGCCCGGCACTTGGGGGCTGTTGTTGCTGAGCCCTGTGCTGCTCCTCCTTCCCCCAGCCCGCCTGGGGCCGTCCCCGCTGTCACCGGCTCACCCGTCCCCTCCTGTCACCTGAGGGATGACTGAAGGGGGCAAACCCCACTGGGAGGGGGAGGCCAGTGAGACATTTTGCTTCTCTGACAGCTCAAACAGGCCTTGGGCTTCCTTTCTGCTCTCTTGTGGAGCCCAAGTTGTGTTTTCCATCATCATGGACAGGCTTTCCCCAGCGGTGTCCATGGACACAAAGGGATGGTGTGGCCACCTCTCCTGCAGGGTGGAGCTGCTGTGGCAGTGCTGTAGCAGAGGATCCTGCGTGGGAGCCTTGTCCTGGGGTTGTCACACAGGGTTGAGTGCAGGTTTGTGCCCCAGCTGAGGCAGGCAGTCCCTTGCAGGTGTGTCCCCAGGTATGGGAAAGGCATCGAGGTCCTTGCTGTGGTGCCTCTGGCTTCTCCAGGAGGTGACTGGGAGGACAGCAGTGGTAGGGACATTGTCACTCCAGAGAACGCCACCATGCCCACATGGCACCATCTCCATGCATCCCAGCTGCCTGGTGCTGCCATCCTGGGATGGTGCTGGCACAGGGCTTGTTTGTGGTGGCTGAGGGGAGCTGCTGCCCTCAGGCTGTGGCAGCCAAAGCAGAGGTGACTTGTGTCCATCTGTCCTTCCCTGCTGCTGTGCATGGGCATGGCACAGGGCTCCTGGCTCGTGGGTGCTGCAGGCAGCTGGGTTAAACCTGCCAGGTCACTGGGTGAGAGAAAAATCTTAAAAAAGAGTGAGGGATATAAAAAAAAGCCAAGTTAACCAGATGCAGAGGTTCTGCTTCAGTCTGGCCCTCCCATCCAGGCAGCTCAAGGGTTAATCAGCAGAGAAGTTTCTGCTGCAGGAGGGAGTTCACAAGGGAGTTGAGGACAGGTTCTGCAGCCCACCCCTCTCACACACAGCCTGTGACACTCCCGTGTAACCCTGCCTGTGGAGGCTGAGCACGGTGCTGGCAGGGGCTTGCAGCTGCAGCTGCACAAGCCTGGCTCTGCCACCCAATAAATATCCCTGCTCTGACCCCTGTGGAGCTCTGATCAGCTCAGAAATGGGGCTCTGAACCCTGCCTGGCCTCAGCAGCCCCTCCCCTGCCTGTACCAGGGCTGTGGGCTGAGGGACTGCCACCCCCTGCCTCTCTCCCTGCAGGCTGCCCCTCTCAGGTGCCTACAGCTCCCTGGAGCAGGTGATGGGGCTGGGTGGCTGCTGAGTCCTCCCTGGTGTTTGCTTAACACACAGCTCAAATTCCTGCTGATAGTTTGAGCTGGGGCACAACCAAAAGGAAATAGCTTTGCAGCTCGCTGTGAATTTTGGTTCCTGTAATAGCATTTCAGGGGAAGCAGCAGGAATGAGCCTCTGCTTAGATCCTGTCAGTGCATGGTGGCAGAAATAACGTGTGCCCAGCCCTGACAAGGTGAGCCCAGCTGCACAGCCTCCCCCAGGCCCACAGCAGGAGGGGTGAGGGAACACTCAGCACTGGCTGGGGTGGGCTGGAGCCCATCCTGCACCTCCTGCTCCAGCCCACCCACTCTCCTTAGAGCTCCTCCACCCCTCCCAGCAAAGCCCAAAGGATGTATGTGTCTAGTTATGAGTTAATCATATCAGGGACCATTTGGGGAAGGGGAATAAAACAGATTTTTTTTTTCCCTGAGCTCTGCCTTCTTTTCCATGATGTGCTTGGAGCAAATAGCACTCATCCTCACCTTCACCCATGTTATTCTCCTTTGGTGTCTTCACATGAATGTGATATGTAGCTACATTGTTCTTATTGAAAAGGGTCACTTTCTTTTACATAATTAAGGTTTTTTTGGGGGGCTACCTTGCAGGAATTGGTAGAGTATCTGGAAACTTGCAGAGTACCCTAAAAATTTCCAGTTTGCTCTCCTGGGGAATCCCTTGGTGTTCTCCAGGGTGGTGCAGGGAGGTGACCTCCATAAAAAAGGCACTTTCAGGAGTCCACTGGAGCAGAAAGTCGTGTCTCAGGTGCCTTGGGCTCCTCTGGCTGTGGGTGCAGATGGACACAGCCACTGTGCCTGTGTGGATGGACACAGCAGGGGGGTGGGCTGGCTCTGGCTCTGCCTCCTGCTCTCTGGGCTCACCAGGGCATCCTCAGCATCCTCCGGATGTGTGAGGGATCTGAGGGCTCCGAACTGGGCTTTTAACATGTAGATTGAGCTGAAACTCAAACGTCTGCCTGGGTGTGAATTCATCTGCACGAGCTCCATATGCAGCCTGGGCTTTAAAGGAAAAGCTGCTGAAAGAGGCAGGAACACAGACTCAGTGGGGAAGGAGCTTTTAGAGGAGAAAAATTGTTTGGAAAATCGCAAAGAGAGAGGAGGGGAAAGAATTCTGCTGGGAAAGGAGCATAACTGCATTGCTTCCTTGGAGGTCTGGGAAATACATTATGCAGAGCTCTAAACAATGTTTGCCAGCAGCAAGTCAGCTTAGATGTGTCCATGGGGGGTTCCTTGTGTTTTTTTCTATTCTTTTTTTCCTTTAATAGCTAAAATCTTTCTTTGCTGGGGCCCAGGGTGATCTGTGACCCTGTGTTTGTGTTAGGAGCTCGTTTGTGTGTGCACTAATGATGTGCTCGGGGCTGTGTGTGGGGACAGGACCCACCTGGCACAGTGCAGCTGCACCCCTGGGACAGGAGAGGGTTTGGCCAGGGAGGGTTCAGCTGGGTCACCAGTGCTGGGGCAGCCTGCAGCTGCTGCTTGCAGATCAGCTGGAGCTGAGGGGGTCTGTCCAGGCTGGGACGTCCCTCCCTTGGCTCTGCAGCCAGGCAGAGGTGTCCCTGTGGGATGGGGACACTGCCTGGTCACTGCTGAGGAGCAGGATCAGTCCCTTCCCCTCTGCTGTGACTCTGGCTGGGTCTGCAGGGGTCTCTGAGCTCTTTGTAGACCATGGTGCGGCTTGGTTTGAGTGTGTTGTTAGTGGGCCCTCTCTTGGCCCTTCAGTGAGGGATCATTTCAAACAGGCTGCTACCCCAAAGGAGTTCCTGGACCCTGGGACCTCCAGGTTTCCTTTTTCAAGGCAACATCTGCTCAGCTGTGCTGCATGTGTGGGTCCCCATCACCTCCAGAGCCACCAAGGGGGACCTGCAGCGATTGGAGGTGTCCCAAAAAGGGTTTTCTCCTGGTTTGGGAACCCCCAGCTGAACACCTTCAGGGAGGACTGAGGGGCAGGGGGGATCATGGCCAGGTGCCTTCACCACTGTCTGCAGACCTTGGCTGTGGAGCAGTGTGGGGCTGGAGCTGTGTCCGTGCTGTCACTGGGAGCGTCCAGCAGGGAGGGATTTCCCGAGGCACTGATCACTGGGGTTATGCAATCTCTGCAGCTCTCCTCTGCTGAGACTTTTGTTGTAGAGATTTTCTGACATTTTTGCCCTCTGGAACAAGCAGCATCTCTTCTGTGCTCTGTGAGCCCCTGGAGAATTTCCAGAGCTTTTTTTTATCCCAGCTGATGAATGTGAGATGCAGTCCTGGCTTGTGCATAACCACGGACTGGTGCTCAGCACAGTGGGGGTGTGAGCAGGAACAGTCACCTGTGGCCATTTCCATGCTGTGCTGTCCCTGGATCATTGGTGACAGCTTGGACAGAGCTGGAGAGGGGTTTGAATTGTCCATGGCAGTGGGCTGGCCCTGCAGCCAGCATAGCCCTGCTCTCATCCCAGCTCCACCAAGGACAGGAGTAGCTTTGGGCAAGTTCCCGCAGTCCTCTGTGGGCCTGCAGAGATAAAAGCCCTGTGCCACTTCACGGGGCTTTGTGGGGATTCACAGGCGATAGCAGGAGCTTTGAAAGGGAAACGTTTAAAGTGTTTTCAAACCCTCTCTGTACTGTGTGCTTTTAGAAAATGTCTTTCTTTGTCCTATCTGAAAGGAAGCGATTCCCCCTCTGTCTGTCTTTGCACGCCCCTCTCTGCCAGGGGATTGCAGTGCAAATCCCCTGTTCTGTGCTGTTTTCCAGGCTGCGGCCGTTGGACATCGAGTTCATGAAGCGCCTGAGCAAAGTGGTCAACATCGTCCCGGTGATCGCCAAGGCCGACACGCTAACGCTGGAGGAGAGGGACTACTTCAAACAACGGGTGAGGGCTGCTGCCTCCTGCCCAGGCTCCCCTCTCTGGCCCCTCCTGCCCCTCTGGCCCCCATGGCTGGGCAGGCAGTGCCTGGCGCGTCCCTCCGGCCGCAGGGCCCAGCCCTTCCCCGTGTTTCTCTTGGATCTCTGTCAGTGCAGGATAAGTTTGGAGCTCTACGTCTCCAGGACTGATTCTCCTGCCTGCTTTGTTACTGTTGTTGTTATTTTCAGGCTGGTTTCTGTTATTTTGGGATGGTGCTGCACGTAGGGGCTGGACAACCCTGCCTCTGCAGCATCGTGCACTGATACAGGAAGCAGGCGAGAAAATGTGTGGGTTTGTTGAGCTCAGCTGGGCAAGATTTAAGAGGGAAGCAAGGTAGGAAGTTCCCATGGTGGGAGCTGAGGAGGGGCTGTCTGAATCCCCCAAGGTGTGGGCTTTGCTCCAGGAGGTGGAAATGGCCCATTCTGGGGTTTGGTAAGGGACTGTACGTGTTTGGGTAGCTGGTGGACGTGGCTGCAAGTGTGATGGCCTCAGCATTGCCCGCAGAAGTAAACACCACCAAGCTCCTTGATCTATGATCTGAACTGTGGGGAAGTGAAGGGGAAGAGGGTCTTGCCAAAAGGGCAGTTCTAGGGGCCACTCCATTGGGTATGGAGAGGATGACACCTTAGCCAGGGGTTGTTCCATACCTCCATGAAAAACGGGGTGACACACTCTCTCCCACACCAGTGTCTTCCCAGTTCTTGATGAGCAGGATCAGGCACTGAAATATCCAGTCTGGTTTTGGGGGGTGAGTCCAAACTCTGGAAGCAATTTCCTTGGCTGGAGGATTGCTGGAAATGGAGCTGAGAGGTCACCCAGACTGGGTTTGATTGGCTTGTCAGCCTGTTGGCACGGAGATCTGTGAGGAGCTGCTGTGGGGACGTGGAGGAGTGAGTCCCCAGGGCCCCTCTGCTCTCTGTGGTGGCTCCTGCAGGCTGCTGGCTCCACTGACAGGTTACCAGTGCACACATCCCTGCCCCTGTGGCTGACTGGCTGACTCTGGGACTACAAAGTCAGCCTGGGACCTAAAATGTCACCAGGGCACCCTTGGCTGCTGGTACCATCCTTGAGTAGTGAAACACCATGGGGACAGCACCTGGCTGGGCACAGGGTGAGCTCACCCTATCTCTGATGGCTTCCTGAGTATAACCAGAGCCCCCAGTCCTTCCAGATGGAGGGAGAACATGTAGCTACGTGGTGTTTGCTCACCCTCCTCATGCTCCCAGCACCAGGTTTGCTGCTGCAGACAAGAGGGCAGGAAATCAGGCCAGGTGGGCACAAACTGGGACCTTTTCCATTCCTTCCAGTGTGCCTCTGTGTGTGCTTCCAAAAGCAGAGCCCTGGCTGCCTCTGGGGGTGTAGCTGGTTTGGAGAGATGATAGAGTTTGGATTTGGGTTTGGGTTGGGGTGGACAGGTGATGCTGAAGCACCAGCCTGGCTGCAGGTTCATGCCAGAGCTGTGTTGGGGGAGTGGAATGTGCTCCATGGAGCTGCCTTTGTTGGCTCATTCCCCTAAACATGGTGTGTGGGTTTGGCTGGGGGGTGGGAGGGTGGCTGGGGGCATTCCCTGGGCTGGATCCACTCCTTTGCCAACCTGCAGTGTAGGACTGATGTGAAGTTATTGCCATAGGAAGTGATGGGAGCGGGTGCCAGGCTGGGTTGGGAGTTGCAGCACTGTAGAAGGCTGATCCTCCGAGCTCCCCATGAGCTGAGCTTCCACCCAGAAGTCAGACTTCAGCATCTCCTTGCCTTGCACAGAGGCAAAGTCCTTAGAGCCTGCTCTTCCAAGCTGTGTCTTTGTCCCCTCAGATCAAGTTCCTTTTCCAAGGAGCATACACAAACACCAGAAAGCAGCTTCTTACCTTGGTGTTACAAGCCTGGCAGCTGCCTTCCCCTTTGCTTGGGCAGCTTGTGTTGTCTTTCCATCCCAAAACAACTCCCTGCTCATATCATTTCATCTCATATAACTTCAGCTCACTCTCTGCCTGAGCTGTGTCTTGGCACCAGGTTCTTGCAGAAACTGCAGGGCAAGCACGTGGTGGGTGTGTGGCAGGTGAACAGAGCTCTCTGGGCAGTGTTTAGGACGGAGAGGGAAGCTGCTGCTGCTGCTGATGTTGCTGTGACCGGTGGGCATCGCTCAGGGACCCTCAGGGGAGCAGCTGCCGTGGTGGGAGTGCAGCTGCTGTGCCTGCCTCTCCTTCAGCTGTTCCTGTGCTCTGCCCTCCCAGATAATGGCTGATCTGCTGGCCAATGGCATCGATGTGTATCCCCAGAAGGAGTTTGATGAGGACTCCGAGGATCGCCTGGTGAATGAGAAGTTCCGGGTGAGTGCGGGGCCGTGGCTGGGTGGGCCCTGCAGCCCCGGGGTGGTGATGGCCTGGGGGGTCCCTTCCTAAAGGCTTCTGTTTCCTTCCCAAAGCTGCTGTGCCCTGTCCATGGGGACAGGACCAAGGAGCCTGCCAGACTCAGAGCAGGGACAGAAAGAGGGTGGGAAAGGCTCGTGGGGAAGGTGTCCTGTCCATACGCCTTCCCCATCTCCATCCCTTCAAGGTGCCCTCAGCAGCCAGCAAACAGGGAGGTCCATGGCCCCTTGGCCTGGCCCAGGCACAGGGAACACTGGTTCCTGCCCATCCCTGGCTGGGGCAGCAGCCTTCCCAGCACTGGGATGGAATTTTACCTGGAGGCTGCCCTGCAGTTATCAATTCATGGTACAGGAAGTAGCTAGCAATTTTTTGGCTCAATAAAATGGATTGGACAAATTCAAGGAAGAAAAAAGATCTTTTAGGGACTCTGAAGTTCAAAGACACAAACTTGGGTCAGGAAATGACTGGGTTGCCAGGTGCTGGGGGGGCAATTCCCAGGGAAGCTTTGTGATACCTTTGTTTCAGCTGTACCTGGTGCCTGCCCATGAGGGGCTGGGCTAGACTGGGTTTGGGCTGGTTTTAGGCTGGGCTAGACTGGGTTTGGGCTGGTTTTAGGCTGGGCTAGACTGGGTTTGGGCTGGTTTTAGGCTGGGCTAGACTGGGTTTGGGCTGGTTTTAGGCTAGGCACATGTGCAAGACAGTGGTACCCAGTCCTGGGCTGCCTGTGGACCCTGGCAGGCTACACTGCTCAGGAACATCAGGGACAGGCCAGCTCATCCCATGAAACTCTCCTGAAAACAGCTCAGTGTAGGACTTTGCTCACCAGTAGGGTTTCCTGACCAGTTTTCAGGAGGAAAACATAACCTTGCTTTTCTCTTTCCACAGGAAATGATCCCATTTGCCGTGGTGGGCAGTGACCAGGAATACCAGGTTAATGGGAGGAGAATCCTTGGGAGGAAGACCAAGTGGGGCACCATTGAAGGTACCTTATCCTGGGTTCCTCACCTCCCAGTCCCATCCCCCTGCCCTGGCAGAGGGCAGTGAGGTCCAAAACCAGAACTAGAAGTTGAGGTGTCTATGGTGCTTCCCTGCCCTCCAAAAAAGATAATTTCCCTGGTGTTTGAGGGCTGGAAACACCCTGGCCAATGCTCCTGCACTGGGCTCCTGGGCCTCTGTGTGGATTGGGAGTGCTGCTGAGTGCTGCAGAGGACATTTCTGGGGGGTCTTGTGGCCTGGCTTGTGCTTTTTGCACATTTAAATGCCTGATGGCAGCGTTTGAGAGCACACAGCTGACATCCCTGTGTTTCAAGCCCCTGTTAGAACCTTCCCCTGACATCTGTACCCTCCACCATGCATTTGGTTGGTGCCTTTGTGGGATCTCTTCCCTCTTCCATTTCCCACTGGCATCTCCCTTTTTCCTCCCCCGTTTTACAATCACGGTTTAAAGGCTAGATGAAAGCTCCTGGCTCCAGCACATCTACACATTTCCCTGTCTGTGGTTTCTGGCAGCCAGCTGGCTCGTCTCCAGTGCCACCCCTCTCATCTTCCTCCCCTTCACTTCACAGGTTCCCCTCATTTATGAGTCTTTTTAATAGGAATCCTGTGTTGAGGGATGATTTAACAAAGCTGCCGGGAAAATCAGTGTATTTTGGAGCTCTGCTGCCCTCTCGTGCTCTGTCCCTGAACAGCTGAGTTTCATGGGATTCGTTAAACCCTCACCTTCTGCTTGTGGCATGTGCCTTCAGCACAGGGAAACCCTCAGCACACAGCCATGGCCGGGCAGCCTTTTCACAACAGAGTTATTTGTTGTTTTGCCATTCCTGCATGATGTTTAGTGATGGGACTCGATGATCTTAGATGTCTTTTCCAACATAAAGGATTCTGCTGCTCTATGAGCTTGTTTGGGTAAAAAAAAAGATGAAAAACGGAGTTCATCCTCTAAATTGAGTAAATTTAGGGGTAAAATATGAGCTGTCAGATTCATTGTGATGGAGCAGCACCCCTTGATTATTCCCTATTGGAAACACTGACATCAGTAGCAGGAGATCCTGTCCTTCCACAGCACTGAGAGCCCAGGCAGCCACCCCCAGTGTGCCTGGGATGCTGCAGGGCACTCCTGGCCAAGCTACAGATGAAACACTTCTGTGGAGACAGCCCTGGTGCTCACTGCAGAGCTCCCTGTGCCCCTTCCCCTGCCTTGGCTGGGGCCCAAGGGCTCCCAGTGTTGTGCTGGGGATGCTGCTGGGAGCTCCCTCCTGGGTGGGACACGATGGGAAGGGGCTGTGGGTGCTCAGACCTCACCAGTCGGTCGTGCTGAGCTGGGGCAGGGACCCGGTGCCAGCAGCAAAGGGACTCCCTGAGCCCTGCACAGGCTGCTGAAGCCCCCAGGTCCTGCTTGCCCCGAGTGGGTGCTGTGGGTGCTGTGGGTGCACACTGATGGGTTCCTCTCTCTTTTGGCAGTGGAGAACACAACACACTGTGAGTTCGCCTACCTGCGGGACCTCCTCATCAGGTCAGTGCCCTGTGCCCCGGCCTTTGCTCACCCAGAGACAGGGGACAGCCCAGCCCAGCCTGAGGCAGCTGCTTTGCTCTGCTCCTCCATCCCTCCCAGCCCACTGCCACACTGCAGCCCCTCTGCAGTGCTGAGCTAAAGGGGAAGAGGAGCAGTGGGTGGGTCAGGACACACTCCAGGGCTGCAGGCACTCTGCAGTGTGGCTCCAGCTCAGCAGCAAGCTGCTTTTGGCCTTACTGATCCCTCACCAGCACCGAGTCCCACCCCCAGTCCAAAATCATCACCCTCCCCTGAGGTGCCATTGCAGGGTCTGGGGGATGGCTGGGCCCTCTTGATGTCCCTGCTGTTGGGGGAATGGGAGGCTGAGCCCCCTTGGCTTGCTAGAGGGGGCATTGGGCTCCCAAATTTGGCTGCAAGTTGAGCTCTGCACACATGAGCTGTTGCTGGCAGACAAGGGGAAGGTTTTGTGTGGGGCTACAAAACCTTCCCCCAGGACTTGCAGGGTCAGGGTCTCCCTGGGTGGGTGCTCTGCAGGCACAGCTCCCACGTGTCCAAGCACCAGTGCAGGCTTCAGGTCCTGCTGCCCATTATTGCTTTTCCTTCCCTGCTGTGCCCTAAAGAGACCAGTAACCCGTGGGGCAGGAGAGGGCACGGGCTGGCTGGGGTGCTTGGGGCAGCGTTGGGGTGCAGGGGTTGGGCTGCAGAGCCTGGGCTGAGCTGTGCCCATCTCCCTTCCCTGCAGGACACACATGCAGAACATCAAGGATATTACCAGCAACATCCACTTCGAAGCCTACAGGGTGAAGAGGCTGAACGAGGGCCAGAGCTCTCTCTCCAACGGCGTGGCTGACAAGGAGCTGGTGGCCAACGAAATGTAACCGTCCCGCGCCGCAGCCAGGACCTCGCTCGCTCACGCTCGCTGTTTCTCCCCTCTCCCCCCTTTATTTTTATATCAATCCTCTGCCACTGTCCCTCTTGCCCTGGTCCCTGACCCCCTGCCATGTTAACTGACCAAATAACCAGACGTGGAGCGGGGTGGCCGCTCTGCCCCCGCTCTGTGCCACGAGTTCTGTCCTCGGCCCCCGGAGCAGCGTCCCTGGGCCGGACACCGTCCCTGCTCTGGCCTGCCCTCAGCTCTGGCCCCACAGCCGAACCCAGGGGGGCAGATCCGTGGGGCCAGCGGGCTTGGGGTGCCCTGGGAGCCCTGGCTGCCCCTCCCTCAGGGGCTCTGCTCCGTCCGTTGCAGGCCAGGGTTGCTCCAGGTGAATGAGCCTTCGGAAGCAAGGTGCGCTGGGATGAAGAGAGCAAGCCAGTGCCATGTCCTGCCGCCTCCTCCGAGCCCTCTGCAGCCCTCTGGGAGCCCACCCTGCCCCTGTTCCCTGTCTACATGCAATAAACTGGGAGTGTTTAGGTGTCACCTCGCCTGTCACCGACCCCCGGCCAGGCAGAGCGACCTGCTTTGGGAGAAGTGCCTTTTCAGACTGTGACCTTGCAATGGCGTGGGAGAGGGGAGGGAGGGTCTGCCCTGTCTGTCTGTGCAGCCTGCAGAAGGCTGTGAACCTCTGCAGAGACTCTCGTTCCCTCTCCCTTGGGCCAGAGGTGTGGCTGGTGTCCTGGGAACACTTGTGTATTTATTTTTCGTTCAGTTGGGTGGGGTTTTGTCCGCTGAAGGCTCGGAGTGTGTTTGTCCAAAGGGGGCTGAGTGTGGAATGTCTCTGCAAAGCAGTGCTGGGAGGCAGAGGGTTGTCCTGCCTGACCCTTGTGATTCTCAAGCTTTTCCCTATGTCAGAGGAAGCTGTTGGGTATCTGTTAATTCTGTTTTATTCTCTGGGTGCCCTGTGTGATATGTGTCCGAGGAACGTGCTCCTGTAGTGCTGGTCCTTGTGCAGGGGGTCTGTGCATGTGCTGACCGAGCCCTGCAGCCTCGGGGAGGGCTGGGGCAGCGTTTGTGGTGCTGCTCCCCCTGCTCTGCCCCCCAGACCCTCCTCTCTCTGTGTCTCCAGTCAATAAGACCCTGCAAGCATTAGGTAGCGCCCTGACACAGGAGCAGGGGCTCCTGGAGCAGAGCTGTGCAGTTCTGCCCCCTCCCCAGCTCCACTTGCCTTTCTGTTGTCCACTCCACCGGTCTCCCTTTCCTCTCTAAGGGATAAAACTTCCTGCAAATCACCCTTTTTTGGGGGGCACACACTAAAGTGGCAGCGTGTCCCATCCTCTGGTGCTGGCAGGCACCTGCAGAGCCCCGTGATGTGCACGGGGGACAGAGCCTGGCTCAGCACAGGTGCCCAGGAGGGAGGAGGAGCTGCTCTCCCCGTGCTGGGGGTGCCCAGCTTTCCAGGGGCTCCCCACACATCCCCCCCAGCAGCCAAAGGGGTGTGGGCATTGGGAGAATCCATTCTCCCCTTCACTCCAATCCCCCCTCCACAACAGCACCACGGAGCTGTTGGGGAACAAAAACTCTCTACTTGCTGACTTGCTATATTTTAGCAAAAACAAACACAAAAAAAAAAGGTGTATTAACTGAAAAAAAAATATATATTTCAAGTGTTAAAAAAAAGACTGAAAGGGGAGAAAAATCTCTTGTGTGAGGCACTTCTGCAAATGTCATCTTAAACGTGGTTTTTTTCCCTCTAGTTGATATCTCAAGCTGGGCCAAGCAAGACACGCCGCTTTCTCCTTTGTAACCTGACTTTTTTTTTTTTGAAGAAAAAAAAAGAATAATACAATAAAAAGACCCTTCATCCAGATCTATTAAAATGGCCTTTTGGGGGTTATAAGCATTATGAAAATTTAGTCCATTTTTGTATAAATAATAGTGTTTAATATGTATTTCCCAAAATAAATGTTTCGAATGCAAATAGAAGGAGGCTTGTTTGGAAATGTCTGTTCCCAGCCATGGTGTAATCATTGCTGGATGGACCCCGTGGGGCTGGGGGTGATGGGAGAGTCCAGCCCCAAAACTGCCCTGTTTAGGTAAAAGTTGTTACTCCTGACCCCCTTGCCTCATCCCACCCTGGATACTCACCCCAGGTACTGGAAACCATCTGGAGCTGCTGGTGCTGAGCACCCTGGGGATGGAGCCAGCGTGGTCCTGAGGGAGGCAGGTGGATCCCTCCCTCTGCTTCCAGGGTGAAGCTGTTTCCCCTGTGGTTTCTGGTATTTTTATAAAGAAATGGGTTGTCCCCAGTTCAAGAGCAGGCAGCAGCTTGTCTTTCACACAAAGGTGACTTTGGCTACCTCAGGTCTTCAAAACCCTTTGTGACTGCAGGGTTGGCCCTGGGGTGCCCTTGGAAGGTGGCTTCACTTGGAGGACAAGCCTGGAGAATCCCACATTTCCCCTGGTGTCACAGACAAGACACCACCCATGCTGGAGGTTTCATATCTGGGGGGTTTTTGGTGGTTTTCCCCCCAAGCAGTTGAATTCAGAAGCCACCAGGACACGGTCCTGGGTGACCAGCTCTAGGTGGCCCTGGGTGA
The DNA here is from genome assembly GCA_013398175.1 of Climacteris rufus. Lineage (NCBI taxonomy): Eukaryota > Metazoa > Chordata > Aves > Passeriformes > Climacteridae > Climacteris > Climacteris rufus. The sequence continues at coordinate 635,316 of VZRZ01002844.1, forward strand.
CCAGCTCTAGGTGGCCCTGCTTGAGCAGGGGCTGGAGCAGGTGACCTCCAGAACTCCTTTCCAACCTCAGCCCCTCTGGGATTCTGTGATTCTGGATCTGGGTGAAAACAAACCCAGCAGGACAACACCCAGGTGGGGTTGGGTTCCTGTGGGGGTCTAGGGCACAGGACAGGCTTATGTACATTTTTCCTCTGCTTTTCTGCTGGCACCTGGGTTTTGGTGCAGGGAATTATATCCCATGGCATCCAGTGCAGTGAAGGTGCTGATGGGTCTCCCCTTTGCCCCAGTGCCAACCCCCCCATCAATCCCCTTTAATTCTTTCTGCTGCACAGCAGCTCCATGGTTGCTTCAGCTCAAACCTCCCTCACCCCCACAGCTCACAAATGGTGAGGAGCAGCACAATCAAGGTGTTCTCACTGTTGTAACCAGAGAGATCCAGAACAAAAGCTCTTGGGGAGGGGTGGGGGAAATCAATGTGTAGTTGTAGTAACTACAAACGTGGACGAATCCACGGATGAATCTATAGCAGTTTTCCCCTGTATTGTGGGGTTTCTGTGCTGGGATCTGGGGGTTTTTTGCAGCTTTCCTTAATGCTGGCAACTGGGCATGTGCCCGTGGAGGGAGATGGGGCAGAGGATGCTCCAGGGCTTCCCAGGCAGATGCTCTCCTGGTGACACACTGAGAAATGGTTTGTGGATGGAGAGAGGGGAAAGCAGGCAAAATTCCCCAGCTCAGCCATGAGGGCAGCTTTTGTTCAGCCCAGAGGAGGAGCTCAGCAGGTCGGAGGTCCCTCCATGGGAACGGTGCAGGGAATGGCTTCCAGATGTTAGGGAGCTCCAGAGAGGTGGGGTTGGGGAAGGGAGAGCAACAACACCAGATGCTCTGATGGAAAAGGGGTTTGTGTGGTGCTGTGGGAAAAATCCCAGCTGGGGGAAGGGTTTGCCATTGCAAAATTCCCCCTCACTCCCCAGAGCCTTGGCCAAAGGGCAGCGGTGACCCGGGAGGGGGTGGATGGGGAGGGTTTGGGCAGAGGACGAGGCAAGCAAGGAGCTGTTCCCCCTGCCCACACCCTCCCCGGCTGTCTCCAAGGGAAATGTGCCTAACGATGCCTTGGCTGACAGAAAGGACCTTGCACTAATGGCTTATTGAGTGGCCTCACTTTAACAAATGAGGGAAATGAAGATGAGTGAGAGTTTAATTACCGACCTGAACAGGGCTTTCCACAGCAACGATGGGCCCTTGCCTGGCCCTGGGAGGGAGAGGGGAACCCCCCAGCATCGCTGGGCTCTGGGGGTGCCTGGCAGCACTGGAGGAGGCGGCTGCTCGGCCAGGGTGGGCTGGAGGTGGGTCGGGTTCCAAAGAGCATCTCCATCCAAAGAGGACGACTATAAATAATAAGAATAAAAGGGAGTATAAATAATTAAAGCAGCTCATAGCGAGTAGTTCCCGAAACGTCTGCCTGATTTAAAAACTAATTACTTGGAGGGTAATCACCACCAGAAGCGCACATATTTACCCACAATGCTGCTCTTCCCTCTTCCTTTCGCTCCCTTCTCCTGATTGCTATCCCAGGCATCGGCACTGACTTATCACTCACCCACAGCACACAATAAACTGCACTGCACTCGTCCATCTCCCTGATTAATAACGTCTTTGGAGACCTGCTCAGGGGGAATAAATCCTCCCGGGGTAGGAGGCCAGGTGCTGGCAGGAGGGTGGTACCTGCAGAGCCCAAGCCTCGGAGCTGGGAGCCCCAAAGGGCCACGTCCTGCTGCAGGGATGGAGCCTTTGGATGAGCCTGTGCTGCCCAAAACAGGGGCACCACCGAGCCACCTCCTGCTGCAGGGATGGAGCCTTTGGATGAGCCTGTGCTGCCCAAAACAGGGGCACCACCGAGCCACCTCCTGCTGCAGGGATGGAGCCTTTGGATGAGCCTGTGCTGCCCAAAACAGGGGCACCACCGAGCTCATCACCTGCTGGGGGGGCATTGCTGGGCCAGTGCTTACACACCAGCCCAGAGCAGGCATCAAACCCTGAATTCCCTGCTGTGGGACCTGTCCTCGTGGGAAACATCTCCTTTGATGTGCCAGCCGGGCTGAGCAGGCACGGGCAGAGCTGGAGAGCTCCAGCTTTAATTACTGTGAAGCTGCTGCACTGCAGCTGAAAGCTTGGGGGGGTTTTGATCATTGTTGCTGTGGTTCCAGCAGGAAGGAGGATTTGTCCCTCCACCTCCTCCACGCCTGTGCAAGCTCCTCACACCACCTCCATCACACAGGGTGCTGCTCCCAACCCTCCTGCTCCTTCTCTCAGAAAAACCTCTTCCTCCATGCCCACAGCAAGTCCAAGTTTGTAACCCATTCACGCAGTTTAGTTTGTATTTATTTGCCTGAGCTCGTGTCTGGTGCTGTACAAATTAATAAATAATTCTCACCATCAGTCTGATTTAGGAGCAGCATTCCACTGTGCTGCTTCATTTAGGAAAACAGAATAATTTATTCCTAACTTATGGGATTCAGGAGACTTCCACCCGCAGCCCAGGATATTTTCTCATTAACAATACCCAGCTAAGCTAAAACCTGCAATTTCATAAGTCATACTTCCTTCAAAGGCACATTACCAGCTTCCCAGGGACTCCAAAGTTTACTGAAGCTGAAAGACATACCTCATAGCATGCAGAAATGTGCCAAAGTCCCTCTTCTTATTACTACTGAAACCATCTTTCCTGCAAGGTTCCCTCCCCTGAACTCTTCCCATCACGAGGACGTTTAAGTGAGTGGTGCCAGGCAAAAGAATAGCACTGAGTTATTCTTTAACATGAAGATAAAAAGAAAATATTTACCTGGAAAACAAAACAAAATAAAAGGCCTTTAGGCTCTGCTCTAGTGTACATTTGAAAATGCCATAAGACAAAATGTTTCTTTCTTTGTAAGGTTTGTTTCTTTTTTTGTAAGGTTTTTTGTTGGTGCTGAGGGCTACCCACAGTGAAAGTGTGGGATGGAGGGCTGGGATCCAGGGAGATGGATGGCTCTGTGTGAGCTCCTCATCACAAAGGACACTCAGGACCCAGGGCTTAGCAGTTATTTTAATCTGATCATTTTTACAGGAGGTTGGTTTGGTTTGGGGTTTTTTTTGAAGTCAGAGCTGAAAGCACTTCCTGGCGAAGTTTACAGACCCCATTTTAAAACAGTAAGAACAGTTGCCTTTGAGGGACCATGTCCTGAAATAGCTTTGCAGAGGACAAGGACAGGGAAGCAGAAGACCCCGGACCCCTGGTGCACACCCAGCCACCCCACCCTGCATCAGCCCAAGGCCCAGGGGTGGGGGAGCAGAGGAGCACTGGGTGAGCCCCATCTCCAGCATCCCCCCTTCCCTGCCCTTCTGCTCTCCTGCCACCAGCCTCAGAAGAAAGTCAAGATTAAAAATCCTATTCCTAAAGCAAAATTACACATTGGAGACTGCACAGCCCTCCCGGGAGGATCGGGGCATTCCTCTTTAAATATCTGTCTCGATATGTTTAATTTGCAGATGAAATTAAGCCTGGGAAGAAAGGCAAGGATGTCTTTTCATGTGTGGGCTGTCCAGCTTTGCCTTGAATATCAAAGTGAGGCGTGTACAGAGCTGCAGCTCCCTGGGATTAGCTGGGAACCCGGGTGGGTCCCGAGTGACGGCGCTTTTGGGATCAAAAGGTGTGGGACTGATGCAGGAAAAGCCAAACCTCGGGTCAGTTGGCAGAGTTCAGGGATTTCCAAGGAAACAAGAAGGTAGGTGAGGAACCAGGAGAGGCTGGGCTTGCACGTGGACTTTGGATTAAATATTAACTCGCTGCAGTGGGTTATGAGGATAAATATTTTCATTAATCATGTATGTGCTCATTATGATGGTGAGAATAGGCCGTTCAAGATTCATTTGCATGAGCTTTTCAACTCCAACCTCCCATTTTCTGTTCAGAGCTTTTGGTAAAAACATCGTCTTTTATTCTTTCTTTCTTCAGAAACCTTTTTCCCTCAAACAGTTTTATTGGTTTCAGCGTTCTGCTGGTTGGGCTTTGAAAGCACCAGCTGAAGAGATTTAGCTTGAGATTAATGGAGAGGAGAAAATGCACCTCTAGTTAAAACAAGGGAAGGGGAATGGGGTGATTGTTTTGGGGTGGCCACAGAGGTGGGAGCCTGGCCTGGGGTGGGAAAACAGCTCTCGCCAAAGGGATGAGCTGCCAAGTACCAGTGACACCTCACCATCCATTTCATTAAAAATTGGAATTTTTCTCCTTCCCTCCAATTTTATTGGACTTTTCAATCATTATAACTTTCTTTAACTTTCCTTCCATTCTGTTTTTAGCAGCTCTTTTCAATTACTTGGCGCTTTCCTTTTTATTCCAGTAATTTTTTTAAAGACTGGACTAGAAGGAAGAGCGAAGACAGATTAAAATTTATACTAGAGCAGAAAGTGGATGTATGGCTGAGAGTCTAAAACCCTGTCATTAGCAATATTTAATAAGGAACAAAATTATGGAGCAGGCTGAGATGTCTGCAAATTACTTCTGAAACTCTCCAGAATGGAAGGGATCTCATGCAGAAGAGAGAACTGACTGATGGATGAAGGTATAAAGGATTTGGAAGGGGCATCTCTAATAACCATCTGTCCTACTGTAGAGATTTATGGATGTTTGAGGGATTTATAGGTTTGAGGGATCCATCTGTGGGTGAAGGTAGGACCAGGGGTGACACCTTGGAGGTGCCTCCTGTGCCCCCCAGCACCTTCTGTCCCTCTGTGCCCCTTCCCCCGGGGCTGCCTGCGATGGCTTCTCTCCACTGGCAGTGCAGAAGGAGGCACCAATCCCAATTTCAGCCCTGGGGAGGAAAGGAGATGCCTTGGATGCTGGATGGTTCCCTCTCTGAGCCCTTCTGCAGTCTGGCACGGAGGAGGAGCAGGCAGATTTGGGGTCGTGCTGGCAGCCGTGGCTGGGACATTTCCCACTTGGACATTTCCCCTTTTGGAAGCCCTGGGCTTGGGCTTGTGCTACCTCAGCCTGGCACCTCTGTTGTTTATCAGAGCACACCACACTCCTAGAGCTTCCTGCTCCAGGAGAAAGCCTTTTTGAACAGTTTTGTTTGCTGCTGTCAGCCAAGCCAGAGTGCTAGATCATAAATGCCAGCATTGGGGTCAGTGCAGCGTGGGCACCTGGGGCTGTGTGGTGTTTGCTGGAGTCAGAGCACAGGGAGAGTGGCTGTGCTGTCATAAGAGGGGCAGGAACTCCTTCTGGAACCCTCTGTGCTCACAGAGCCACTCTGGAGCTTCCCTGCTCCTGCTGTGACCGAGGCACCCAGGAGCTGCTGCATTGTCACAGTGGGACACGGGGGTGGCCTGGGCAGCAGTGGCACAGTTATCTCCCCTCTGGTGCACAATGAGCTGAATTGAAGAACAGCGAGTGCCATCAGCTGCTGGGACAGGTGCTCCACTCCTAAACCCTCCCAGGGCTTAAAAGCAGCAGCTGTTTGTGCTTGGGAGTGCTGGGGGAGGAAGCAGAGCCTGGAGCCAGGATGGGTGGGACTGGGCTGATCCAGAGCTCCTGGGATGGTTCTGTCCTGCTGGTGACTTCTGGAGATGCTTGGTGAGAAGTAAGTCCAGTGAGTTTTTATTCTGCTTCACCTACAGATGTAGCTTTGTGTGCCCTGGCCCAGCTTTGCCCCAAAGCCCAGGTGCCTCCCCGTGGGTGCTGTGCAGGTGCCTCCCTGTGGGTGCTGTGCCTGCAGCAGGGACAAAGTGGGGTTGGGGTGTCTGGTTTTGATTATGCAAAGTGGGATATTTAGGGGGAAGGGGAAAACATTGTTTTCTATCTGGTGGAATCTTTCTTACCTGCTCTCTGAGCTCGGACTAAGGGGCAGCTCCAGAGCAGCAGAGAACAGGGAGACACAGGGAAGCAGTGGCGGCAAAGTCCCAGTTTTGGCCTCTGCAGCCTCCCAGGGCTCTGGTGTGCCAAAGCTGAGTGCTCTGGGTTTGACACCCATTTGGCTTTGCAGTCAGCCTGCAGCTTCTTGCTGTGCTGGTTATGGCTTGGCAGAGACTGGATTAATTGTTGGCTTCATCCCTTCTAATGTACAGAATGTATAGGGCAGGCGGGGCCTTTGGCAGCCAGAGCCTGCACAGGTAGGCTGTTATTTAAGCACAGCTTACAGACACATATTTCATACTAGCTTTTGGTGTTTTTTCTATCAAGATTTCTGTGTAGAACCTGGTGCAGATGGATGTGAGAGTGTCTCTAAGCCCCTAGAGCTGTAATCCCTTAATGCTGGGTACTTTCTCAAGCATCTTGGTGGGAAGAGAAACTGATCCCAAGTCAGGGCTGTGCGTGTTCTGAGCCAGCCTGGTGTGAGCCCTGTCCCTTTCCTCTGGGGTCCTGGTCTCCCATTTCTGTCTCCTGCCCTGAGTGGGTCAAAACCATTGAGTGACCAAAGCTTTTCCCTGTGAGCAGAGGGAAGGTGGTGCTGCCTGGCTGGGGTTGCACTGGGGTCTGCAAACCTGCAGAGATGGGTGATTGCCCCAGACACAGGACTGGGCTGGAAAACTCTGTGTTGTGGTCAAGTGCTGTATCTAAAAGATGTGTTTGGAGGGCTCTTGTACCTCTGCTGCTCTTGCCTGGGACACATGTGGCTGCTGCTCAGCAGCACAACGGGCAGGGGCTCGGTGCTGCTCTCTGTGCCTGCAGGACAGGGAGGGTCCTCAGGCCTGCTGCAATTCCTGGGGTTATGGGGGCTCAACCATGGGGTTGAGTTTAGAACCACAGGAGCTGCATTGGTGCCAAAGCCCCCAGCAGTCTCCTCAGAGAGCTCTGAGCACGGGCAAGGTGGGGCTGTGATGGTTTCCACAGCCTCACGTGCGAGCAGGGAAGGAGGTGCCTTCCTCCAGGGGATTTTCCTGGAGGATAAACATGCCTCCCCATCCCTTGGACTCCTTTGCTTGTGAGGAGTGATCAAAGTTCGATTTCATAACCCGAATAAACGCTCAAAAAACCAAAGGAATCTCTCCCAAAATATAGCAGGGATGGTGTTTTGAGTCTTGGCTACTTCGCCTGGGAAACAGGCTCTCCTGATTCAGCTTGTTCAAATCATCTTAACGGTTCTTAGCAAGAAAAAACCCTCTGTATCCTGAAGGCAAGTATATTTGGGCAGAGCAATAAGAGAGATTTTAAGAGGTTTGGAGGTTACAGTGGGAGATAGCAGTTATTCCCAATAAGCAGTGTTAAATGAAGTGCTGCTGACAGTAGCCTCAGGCAGGTTCAAGAGTTTCAAGATTTGCAACTAAGAGATTAACCAAAATAGATGTCTTATTACAGGCAAGTTTGTATCTAAATCATTTAAAGTACCTTTAGATGCTGTAATGTTTTTCCTCCTAAGTGCCTGTAGTATATCTACAGCTTCCTCCTGGTTTTCAGGGACGAGCAAAGAAAGAGCCCTTGATCTTGGTGAGTTTAAGACCCCCTGATGAGGGAACCAGGACCCAGTGGATTGGTAGGTTCCCATTTGATGGGAGGTGGCTTGAACAGTGATCCTGACCCACCTCATCCCATTTGGATGCTCTGCTGTGTGGTGGCTGACAGGCACAGCCTGCAGTGGGTGCACCCAGCAGCAGGTTTGACAAAGCTTTGGGTGCAAAATTCCTCTGTAGGAGCAGCAGCAGCATGGCTGGGAGCTGGAATGACCTGGTCCTTAATTTGCAGAGGCTGCAGGATTTCAGGAGAGCAAGGGCTGTGTTTGAGGGTGTCAATAAAAATGGCTTGGGTGAGCACAAAACATCTTCATCCTCACCAAGCCCTGAATCCAGCTGCTCATATCCAACATCTGTCATCCTGTGGGACTTCCCATGTGCATGGATCACCCACCAAAATGTTCTGGGATGTGGGATGTTGAGTTTTTTCTTCTGTGCTGATCCAAAAGGAAATTCAGTGTAGGGCTGGCAGCCTGGGGGGGTTATTGGAACAAAGGAGCTGCCATCAGCATGGGCAGTCCCTGGCACAGAGTCCTGGCTGCAACCTGGATAAGGTAAACTTAAATTTAATGATGAGGATGAGGAATCAACAGGTCCAAGGGAAATTGCCTGCCAAAGGGGGGCAAGCTCCATGTGCTCGAAAGGAGGGGAGAAGGTCAGAGGTGTTAAAGGGTCTGATCCTGAGGAGCAGCCTGGGATGCTGCCAATGAGACAGGAGAATGGGGAGCCAGTTTGCTTGACAGTCCCACATCCCTGTGGGGATGAGCTCCACAACCATGGTCCTTGTGGGACTGGAGCCCTGGAGAGGGATGGGCTTTTCCTAATGGGGTATCTTGGGTCCCTTCAGCTGTGCCAGGGCTGATGTGCAGGTGGGTGAAAAGGTCTGTGAGAGGGAGGTAGAAATCCCTACCAAAGGTTCCTCACCTTGAGCCATACTCAAAATATAAAATACTACTCTTTCTCTTTTTTCTTGCTTTTTTCTAAATTCTAGAGATTAACAACACTTGTGTCACTCAATAAACCTGGGACTGAAAGATTTTTCTCCATGTGAACAAGGAAAAATGTCTCTGCAATGTTTTTTTTTAAAGTGAACCTGTGTCTCTCCAGGCAATCAGATATTCGTGGTGACCTGGTGACAGTGTCACCTCCCCTGCCCAGCAAGTGTGCAAGGTGTCATTTTGAAAGCAGCACAAAGCAAATGAAAGTTGTTTCATTTTCAGTCTCACATGTTGGGCGAGCTGGTGGCAGCAACCTGCTGCACGTGGGCAGAGAGGTGGCAGAGTGTGGCCTCACATCCCCCCTGCTGCTAATGGCTTTTCCAGGGGCTGCCAAGGAAATTTTGCAAGTGTCAGGTATGAGTTATAGCACCTCTGTGAACTGAGGAAGGGCTGTTTTGTCTTGTTACTTGATGGGTGAGGGAACTGCATCCCAGAGGTGCTGTGCTGCCACCAGCAGTCAGCTTTCTCTGCCAGTACAGCAGAGAGATGTGGATGTTGTGCTTGTCAAGGCTTGTAATGGAGTTTACAGTGGATATCTGGATGGCAGCCGTGCCACAAAGCCTCTTTAAATTCAATGGGAGGTCCCCTGCAAGAGGGTGAAGGAAGCAAAGCTGAAAAGTGTGATGAGTTTTGCCAGGTTGCTCCAGGCTTTCATTTCCTGCAGTGAAAGTACAGAGCCCAAGCATTAATAGGAACAGATGGAAACCTGGCTTTTCTGGAGGCTTTTAAGGATATGCCATGACTGCCCTGATCACTGCAGGTCCATGAGCTGGGGGCTCCCTGGGCTTTCACTGCCCAAATTCCCCCCTTCAAGCTGCCTTCCCACTTGTGTCCCACCACCTGGCTGGTGTGCCTGCCCCCCTCATGGAGCTGAGGGATGGGATAATTGTGCTGGAGAGCTGGAATCACCCAGTCCTCCAGCCCTGTGACTCCAGGATTCCATCTGCCTCGTCCTCTGGAAGCAGACAGGCTGGTGTCATGTGGTGGGATGAGCTGAGTTTGGATCAGCCTGCATTTCACCTGGCCCCAAGCATGTTCTGCCTGGTCATTACTGCTGCTGTGTTTATTCAGGAGTCATGACAGCTGGTGTTTGCATTTCTCCTGGAGTCTGGTGGTCTGAGAGCATCCCACCTTCCCCAGAGAGCCTTTCTAGCCCTTCAAGGGGCTGAGAGCCACTTCAGCAAGTGAAGCCTGGCTTCCCTAAAATATTTGTTTTCTGCAAATACAAGTAGTCCAAGCTTATTATATCTGAATATCATTATATTAGCTGTAAAATGAACTATTTGGACATTCTGGTTTATTATTTTGGATTGTTTGGAAAAGGAAGACAGTCTGGCACTGCCCCTTGTCTGTGTGTGCTGGAAGCATCAGAGCTGTTACCCAAGGGCAGGTGAGGGTGAGAGGGCCCATCCAGGGTGAATCCATTTCCACAACCCCCTCTGGGGTGCTGTAGCAATCCCCAGCAGGTGCTGTGCCCGTGGGATGTTTGGGAGCAGAGGTGGATGTGCAGAGCTGCCACTAAAGCCATTGGCATTCTCCAGAGGGAGCCTCAGGTATTTACATCATGATCTGGGAGAGGGGCAGCCTGGGAAAGGCAGCCCCTGTCTGTATGAAGTGTTTCATGAAGTCTGTTTTACTGGGTTTTGGCAAAAGAAACCTTGATTTAACAGGAGTTTCCATAGAGGGAAATGTGGAACAGCTGCTGTGGCTGCAGGCAAGGCAGGAAGGGAGGGGAGGGCAATGCCTGGGGGTGTTTGCTTATGGACCCTGGCGAATGGGAGGCTCTCCTGTGGTTTTAATTGGCATCAGGAAGATCGCTGGGACCTTGGAGCCCCAAACACCCTTTGGGAGGGTCTGAAAGGTGCTTCTGCACCGTGGAACTGTGGCAGTGGTGTTAAGGCAGGGAAGGGGCACAGCAAAGTGCAGAAGGAGAGGGAGCAATTCCATCCATCCTTGCCCAGACTTGTAAAGGCTTTAAAGTACCCAAAGCCCAAGAGCCCACTGGATTCAGGGGTGTATCACAAGCAGGGCTTGGTGAGCACCCCAAGGCACGTGGGGCTGGATGAGCCTGGGACAGACACCTCTCAAGGACAATCCACCTCCCAAGGACTGCTCTTGGCATGAGATGAATCATTCCTGTACAGGCTGGTTGTCTCAAGTAGGTGCAAAGAGAGCCAAGGGTGACTCGTGCACACCTCTGTGTGCCACTCAGAAATACCCACACAGTAGGGCAGGAATCCCCCCTGTAATCACTGCTGGAGACCTGACATGGACAGAAAATCTTGGAAGGGCTTGTCCACCTCAGGCTCTCCTTCCTGGCCTTTTGCATCCAATGCTTTGGAACAGGATCTGAGAAACCTGCTACAGCCTGCCTGGAGGGGAGCTTGTCCCTGTCAGGGTACTGCAGGTTTTATCCTTTGCATTAGATGAGTGTTCAAACAGTTTAACAGCAGATGTTCTCATCCCTCATATGCCAGTGGAGTTGTTTTTGTGGCTCCAATGCTTCCCTGACCTCAATAATGTCTTCTGCCAGTGTGTTCCTCAGGTTAATTATGCATTAAGTTTACATAAGGCTTTTCCCTTTTTAATCAGCTCCAAACCCGCTGCCTTTGGCTGTGCTGGGTGCACTGACACTCGGGAGCTGTGGGGGGGCACAGGAGAGCTGTACCCACCCTTCCCACCCTGCCAGCTCTTCTGTACCCCCTGAGGTGGCTCCTTTATTTGTCACCGTGCTCCCTGAGACCCCTGGCTCTGTTGTCACCTGGGCAGCATCTCTGACACCCACTGCAGTCACATAACACCATGGAGGGAGGTGATTGCTGGTGTGATTGAGATTGGCTATTTTCAGCTCTTTCCTTCTCTACAGGCTGGAAAAGTGTGTGTGTGCTCTGGGAGAGGCTTGGGAGCTGCTGGAGGTTTTTTCTTAGACTCAGTCTTTCCCATGTGGCCTGTGTGAGTATAAGAGAGTGGGTACAAAGTTGGTGTTTCTCTTTCTTCTGGAGATCTGTTTCTCTTGTCTTTCTCTTTGCTCTCCTCTGGGGTTCCCCTTTGGTTTCATTGCAATCTCTTTTGAGCTGGATGAGCTTTCCTTTTCTCTTCTAAGACCTTGAAAGTAAAGGTTATGGTGAGATTGCACAGAAGCAAGTTGGATAACGTGATTCTTTCTTCAAGGCAAGTGCTCCTGTCTGCAAAGTAACTTGGCAGCCTTGTGTATTTTGGATTTAGGCATCCTGGGGTATAAGCCAAAGCTAACAGATATTAATTAGTTGGAGGACTGATACTGTAATGAGAGCAGTTGCTCGCATAGGTTGGCATTTTTATTTTCAATGCGAGTAATTAAAGAAAAAGTTGTGTTGAAAAAGTCGATGTTCAGAGATGTTGTATAAATAACACACCCTGGGTGGTGAGAGCTGGGGAGGAAGTTGAGGGAAAGAAGAGCAGCTGGGTTGCTGCTGTGATGCCTGGCTATGGAAGGAGGGATTATCCCTTAGCAGGGAAAAAAGAAGTAAAGGAGAAGTGTGGTTTTAAAATTATGTCAGAGAAAGAGGGTGAGTTGAAAGAGCTTTCCAATGTGCTTGAAAATGCACAAGGAAATTGTGTTTGAAGGATCCCAAAAAGCTGACCCAAGCAGCAGGGATGCAGGAATGGAGTCTGCAGTGTAGGCTCTGGCTTGGAGAAACAGCACAAGGTCCAGAGTGTGCAGCCTGGTGTTTAAAAGGGATCCCTTAAAACATTTCCCAGTCCAATATCCCACTGAGCTCAGGCAGGAGGAAGTTTGTGTGGAGGGGAAGTGCTGAGTGAAGTGGCTGAGTTAAACACTGACACAGCCTGGGAGACAGGGATGAATCCGTGGAGCTGCTGGAAGCACAGCCACACCTTTGGTTTGTGTTCCCAGGAGCATGTGTGGTGTGAGGAGTTAGAAAACAGGCAGGTCTGGGTTTGAGATACCTGGCAGGGGTGTCCTGGAGATGCCCAGAACATTTCTGGAGGAGGGAATGATGGTGCCTGTCCTGTTAGCCCAGGGAAGTGCTAACTGGGTCTGCAGCTGAATTTCTCTGCCCCTGCTGGTGGTGAAACAAAGCCTTGGTTCTCTCCAGCCTTGAGATAGAAAAGAGACTCTGGAAACCACACCCAGCCCCCTGGAGCTGAGTCCTGCAGAGAGGAAAAGCTGCAGTGCTGAGCACTTCCCACTGCACGGGGGCTCTGCAGCTCAGCTGTCCCTGGCACCCTCTGCCACTGGCCGGGCTTGGCCAAGCAGGCTTCCCATGGGGATCTTGCCCTTCCCACGGAGGGACAACCTGGGCTACGGGGTACGCACCCAAAACTTATCCCAGAGCAGACTGAGCTGCCCCAGTTTGCGTGATGGGGACCAGCATTTACCTGATGTGCTGTGGTGGGAGGCTGGATGTGCCAAATCACGCTGGACACCGCAGTCATTGATGGAATTTTAACCATCAGTTTCCCTTCTCCAAAACCCTGCTGCTGGTGATGATGACCAAGTCCTTCCTCTTCTCCGGGTGGTGTATTGTGAAGGACAGAGTGGGTGAGGAATGCAAATCAAAACTAAACAATGTGCTTTGCCATCTCTTCTTTTTTTTTTCTTTAAGAAGCTTAATATATTAGCTAATCATGTGTGTAAACAATCTCAATAAGCAAACTGAAAAGTGGCATCCATCCCCCCAGCGCCAGCTGGGTTGAGCTTCCCCATTAACCTCTCCAGAGCAAGAAACCCTTCCTGAACGGCCATTTCGGAGTGTGCAAAATTGATTTTGTATTCGGCCTCCGCAGTGGGAGAAGATGGCGGCGCGGAGCCGCCGGCGCCTCTTCCCTCCCTTCTTCTTTTTTTGGGATATCCTCTTTTCCTCAGCGATGGAGACGGGTGGCTCTGGTGCCAGAGGGTCACTGCCACCACCTGGGCACGCAGGTCCCCCCCCGGTGCCTTCTCCTGAGCAAAAACAATAAAAAACAAATTTACGGCGGCCCCTCCTTGGGTAATTTCCACGGCGCAAAGACCCCCTGCCTCCCACCCCCTTCGTGTGCATCTTCTCTTAATTAATTAATACTGCATTCATCACCGCTTAATTCCCGTTTCCGTAGCACCCGAGGAGGGGGGGCTGCCAGCAGAGGCGGGTGCTGAGACAGTCTAGAGCTGCTGTCTTAGTGGAGGAGCTTAATTAGCCCCCGTGACAATACGGGCTCGTTTCCCACAGCCCTGGAATGGGTGGGTTCGGGTGGTTCTGGTGCCCAGCAATTCCAGCTCCCTGTCCCCGTGACACCCCTGGGCAGCTGGGTGGGGTGTGCTGGGGAGCAAAGGTGAGCTGCAGCCACAGCTGCCCAAATTTTAAGAAAATGAATCACAAATTGGCCTCCTTTTGAGCTGGATGAAGGACAGGAGGCAAAGCCACCAGGTTCTGTCTGTCTCAGGTCTTGGTTTTGGGGACCAAACCCCAATGGGCTGTCCAAGGTCAGTACACCCCTCACTGCTTGTGGCTGTATCTGTTGGTGTTGCAGGGCTCCTGGTCTCCTTTTCTTTGTTTTTTTATCTTCAACACAACTTGTTGGCACTGCTGGTGCTTCCTGTGCCAAAATCTTCCTGCTACACACTGCTGCAGCCCTGATGGGACATGGCAAGAGAGGCAGTCAGGGTGGCCCTGTGCCTGATGGGGCAAACCAGCAAATAGCCAGCAAATGTGAGCTGCTGGGGTGATTTCAGCAGAACAGAACTTTTTGAGGATTGCCTGGAAGGAAAGATGATGTGCTTGTCAGTGTTGGTTTTGTGGTGTGCATCAGAGTTTAGACGGATGACTGTTTTTTTTAAGGTTTTACCTCCCCATCTTTGAACTCTTCTCCCCTCTACCAAAACTCCAAGGAGAAGGAAAAGCCTTGTGCCCCTAGAGCTCATGTCGTGATGGGGTGCGTGTGCCCATGCCCACACGGCTCCCACCTGCCTGGGCATCACATTTGGGATAAGATGGAGAGATCCAGAGCGTGTGTGAGGACAGAAGATGGAGAGGGAACAATAGCAGCAGATCCACCACGGTGCCGGGCCGGGCTCCTTGCCAAGAGCGGCTGCGGCAGCAGCCCCGGCCGGGGTGGAGGTTTGGAGGTTCCCCTCAGCCCGGGGGCTCCCGGTGCTGGCCCTGCCCTCCCCTGAGGGGCAGGAGCTGCAGCCGGGCCGGGCCATGAGGGTGGCTCCGGGCTGGGGTGTCGGGCCGCGGCCTCGCCCTGCCCACGGCGCGTGTCCCGCGTGGAGCCGCAGCACAGCCGCGCTCAGCCAGCGTGAGTAACCACACGGGGGGCTGAGGGGTGCTCGAGGGGGGGTGTGGGGTGGATATTTTTGCTCGATTTGGTTTTTTAAAAATCTTTAATTCTCATTTCCCGCCACCCTTTTATTTTCCCCGTTGCCTGGCCCGTGGCGTTGAAACTTGGCCACCTTGTTGGTGGTGGCTTTGGGAGGGTCGGGGGTGTGGGGTCAGTTGGCACAGCAACTGCTGTTTGGGGACAAAAGGAGGATTTTTTTTTTTTTTTGCAACGACAGTAGCAGCTGCCAGCCAGAATAGCAAATCCGTGCGACTTGGCACCACTCCAGCTTCCTTGAGGGTTGCAGAGGGATGGTATGTTGGAGGGTAAGACTAGCTAATTAATCTTCTGGCAGGGAACAATGTAATATCAGACAATTACAAAGACAGAATGAAATTGCTATAGTGGGAAGGCTGGCATATGAATTTCTCCAAGGGTCCATCCCTCAGCCCGCTGCTGTGTCGCTTTGTATGCGGGAAGGGCGCCCACTGTACATGTGCTGTTGTGTTGTGTGGGGGGGTTGTGTGAATTAAATCGTGGGTTCGGAGGAGGGGCAGGGGGAGGCAGGCTAGCTCACAGGAGAAGCTTTTAGAGCAGCAAAAGAGGGAAAGAAGAGTCATTCCGAGCAGAGACGCTCCCCATCAACCAGCCATGCTGAGGGGACAGACCTGGGGCATCGCCAGTCCTTCGGGCTCACAGGGTTGGGGGTATTTTTCTCCACTTATTTTTTGTGGCTGCACTGTGGCATCTCGTGGCTCCAGCTTTTGGAAGGAAGATGTGACTGCTGGGCGGAGGGGGAGGGATTTCCTTCAGCCATTCTGCACAGAGAAGCCTTCCAAGAGCTTTGGAGCTGCTGAAAGTTATTGGGGGGAAACACCTACGAGCTCCGCGGTGGTAATTGCCAATAATGAGCTGTAATCACCGCTACCTACAGTCGGGACACGGTGATGGATAGGGCAGTGCGAGCCGCATGGTGCTGGCTCCCTGTCTGTTTATTTGCAGCGGGGAAAGAATTAGGGAAGTCTCATTTATCCTGGAGCATGGGGAAGCATCGGTGGGAGATCAGCCTGTGCAGAATTAGCGCAGGGAACGCCTCCTCCCTTCTCCTTGTCCTCGCCAGGCCTTGGGGATAAGCTAATGACTCTCCTCCCTCTGCATCTCCCTCCCAGGGCAGCACACGGAGCAGTGGGGTCTCTACAAGTGGCATTAAAAAGCAAAACAAAAAACCGCAATACCAAACATGAGAAGGGAATCAGACAAATCCCGTTTGCGGTGTTGGGTTCGCATCTGCGCTGGGGACGCGGCCGGGAGCTGCTGGAGCCGGGGTGGGAACTGGAGCAGCTCCAGCTTGGTGCTTCTTTCTCCTAAGGAATTCGAGTAGGTTTTTGTTTGGTGCCTGCACAGATCAGATGGTGCAGAGATGATGTTGAAAAACCACTGCAAGCCCCTCCTGCTGCCTTGGCTGCCGGGCTGGGCTGCTGGTTGTCGCTGGAGCTGTTGGAAAGCCTGGGCTGAATAAGTGGCTGCTTTTAAGGGAGTAGCAGTGTTGAGAGCTGGGTTGGCAGGCTGGGGCCCCTTGGCCAAGATGCAGATGAGGAGGAGCTGCACACAGCTTAGCCCTCGACCAGTGCCCTGAAAGGCCTCCCGGTGGGTGCCATCTGTGGGTGTTTGTGTGTTTGCCTGACTGTTTTTCGGGGCTGGCTGGGTGGCAGGAACATTTTCCATTGGGTTTTGTTAGGGATGAAGGTCCCAGGGCAGAGTGCCATCAGAAGTCCCTCGGTGTGGTGCAGGCAGATGTGCAGCTCCTGCTCTGGCTGTATGTGCTCCTTCTGCCCCAGCCTGGGCTCCCTGGGAGAAACCACAAAACTCCCTGCATGCCCCACGGAGCTGCATCCCAAACCCCAAATCTCTGTTCCACCAGCTGCTGCACCCTCCCCGTGTTTGCTCGGAGGGTCCCAAGCACTCAGGGGTGCAGTGGCTGCTCCTTCTCCCTCTGGGGGATGCAGAGCTCAGCCCAGCTGTCCCTTTGGTTCCTGTCCCCATCCAGACCTCCAGAGCCTGAGCTTCTGGGGGAAACTCTTTCTGGATCAGCCCATCTTATGCACCTGCACGAGAAGGTGTTGGAGATTTCCTATGCAGACACTCATAGCTCTAGGAATGGATGCTTATGAGCAAGAGTGAAGAAGCTGAAATTATCCCAATGATTTCAGTTAGAAATTATCAAGTTCAGTCCCTCTTCTGGACTGTCTGAAGTTCTGCTGAGGACTCTCCCTGTTTGGTCTTGTGCCCAGGCCCAGCCTTGCTCCTGGCTCTGTCTGCAAACTCTGTGCCAGCAGCACTGTTCCTGCATGGCAGAGACAATCTGAACCTCTTCATAGTCAATAATTGACACCAGGGATGTTTCTGTAAATTAATGAGTGTATCTTCTTGACTATACTTCAAAGTTTCTGCTTAATGAATCTTTTATGGAATTCTCTACACTGGGGAAAAAAAAGAAACAAACCCTTCTAGTACTGAAATGGTACCTTTGTAAAAGATACAATAAAAAAACCTAAACTAAACTCCACCCTTTCACCCTCAATTGACTCAATAAAATCATCCCTGGGTCCTCATGTGCTGTGGGGCTGAATTTACCCGTGAAGGTGGATATACCTGAACATGCACATGTGCTAAAGGGTTAATAATGGTCTGGACACTCTTTGACTTGAAGGCCTGAGCCTTAATGCTGCCTAAATTCCCTCCTTGCAGCAGGCTATGTCCCCCCCTCAGGTCCTGCTGAGCCTCTACAAGTCAACTTCTGGAGTTAAGAAATTTAATTTGTAATACATCTGCATTACAGTACAAGTAAATCTGCTTCAGTGGCTATAAAAATTAATTCCTTATCCTAAACATTATTATATAGCTTTCAAAATGAATTGACTGTGGTTGGTAGTCTAGTATGTGCCATTATTGGTAATTAGTGTAACAAAATAACGTTGCTGTAATATTTCCTGTCTACCCCTCCCCCAGCTGGGAGCTGTTTCCTATTAGAGAATCAGAATTGCAAATGCAAGGCTTGTGTGCAATCTGCTGGCTTTGATTTTTTTAATATTTTTTTTTTATTTTTGTATAATTTTGTGTGTGCTGGAAGTCAATCTGTTCCTGTCTGGGGTTTTCCAGGAGCATTTCCTTCTGCAGAAGCTGTAGCTTGGACAGGGCACTATGAGAATGTGATGCTGGAGGAGCTGGGTGCTGCCTGGAGCTGCCCCATCTCTTGGGTCTCCTTGGAGCTTCTCCTGGTGTGCAGCTGCTGCTGAGATCAGAACCCTGGGATGGGGCAGGTTGGAGGGGACCCCAGGTGGGTCTGTCCCACCTCCCTGCTCAAGCAGGGTCATCCCAGGCACAGGATGTGTTCAGATGGATCTGAGTGGTCATTTACATCTGCCAGGAGGTGACATTGTCTTGCCCATGTATTTCTCAATGGTTTTTGGCAGTGATCCACCATGCCCTTGTCTTTATCCAGAAGTTTGGCTTGTCCTAGGAGGCATGATGGCTCTCCCCATGGAGAGCCTGGGGCAGCCAGGAGGTGCAGAGAAGCAGAGATTCCCTTTTCTGAAGGAGATGGCAGGTGGAGGATGGGCTGGGACAGCCAGGAGGTGCAGGGAAGCAGAGATTCCCTTTTCTGAAGGAGATAGCAGGCAGAGGATGGGCTGGGACAGCACTTTCTGGGCAGCTGGGCGTGTGTGGAGCAGAAAGATCCCCACGTTGTAAGGCAGGGTCTGAGGAACTTCCCTGAGCTTTTGCCCCTGGACAAAGCTGCCTTTCACTTCTTCCTCTGGCCTGAGAAACCTGAACAGGATGAAAAGGGGATGGAAGCACAGGAGTGGCAAAGTAGAGTCAGTTTATCCATTCCCCCTGCTCTGTGTGAGCAGGAAGGACGCTGCTGGAGCTTTTCCCCACAGCCCCATTTTCAGCACATCCAGTTCTCTCCTGCCTTGGGTTGTTCCTTCCCTCTGCATGGCCAAGAGTTCTCAAACCCTGTGCCCATCCCAAATGTCCTGGATGATCCCACCATACTGAACACTTCAGTGGTGCTGACCAGAACAACTCCTGGCATTTAAATGGTGGATTGTTCTTCTGGATTTATTTTTTTTCTACTATCATGGGTTTTTTGTTTTTTTTTTTTTTTCCTCTTGGTTTTCCAGCCTTCAGTGTTGCCTTTTGAAATACTCCTCAGCAGCCATGAAGGTGAGAAACTTGATTTTCCATAGAATCACAGAGTGGTTTAGGGTTGCAGGGACCTTGAAGATAATTTAATTCCAACCCCCTGCTATGGGCAGGGCCACCTTCCTCTAGACCAGGTTGCTCCAAGCCCTGTCCAGCTTGGTTTTAGGGAAGGAAAGTCCAAATTCTCCTGTGATTGTCTCACGGTGGGATTTTTCTATGAAATGACCAATTTAAATCTGAACAGCTCTGACATAAGCTGGGAGCAGAGACATGGGAAGCTGTGGGGAGAGTGGGCTCTTTGTGCTGTCCCCAGCATGGAGTTATTTCTCCCGTTTTGATGACATGACAGCTTCAGAATTCTGGAGATGTGCCCTGTACTCAGTCACCCCATCCATCACAGAGCTGAAAAATGCAGAAACTAAGCAGTAAAATGGAGCAGGAGATATATTTGCCATCCTGGAAAGCATTCAAGACGTAGATACAGAAATAATAACAATATCAGTATCGTTCTTGGCCCGGGTGAGGGTGGTAAATCATAATTCCAAATATCAGCAAGTCACAGAGCGAACAGGCTGGGCCATCTGAAAGCTGTGATTTGGTCCAGGCTGGGTTTGGTAGCTGAGCCTGGGGTTTGTTCTTTGGCTGGAGTTGGACAGATGCAGTCTGCTTAAGCTTCAGGATACAAATTCACTCCAAGCTGAGGGAGGAAAATAAATTGCATGTTGGAAGTGGTATAAACATGATTTCAGGACTTTCTCCAACTTTTTGTTCCCCTTAGGGCAAGGGATATTGAAATGATTCAAAGCAGGATTTTGCTGGGAATGAACTGATAGGTTTTTTTTCAATATAAAACCCCACACTGGTTCCAGTAGCACCACTGGGGTGCTTGAAGCCTCTACCCCATCACTCTTGCAGGATGAGAGCAATGCTTTGGGTGGTGTTGGTACTGGCCAGGAAAATCAGGATATTTTCTTTCTAATTTCCTCATGGAAAGGTTTCTAGCTCAGGAGTTTGTCTGGAGTTAAATGTTTTCAATCCCTTAAACCAGTTCCTCCCATTCTCTTGTTTTTGTAAAGAAAGTCACTTTTCTGTGATGCCAAACAAATCTTTCTAACTGGGAGTCTGGTGGGTTTTTATTTACTTCCCTGTCTCATGTCACTGGCAGTCAAGTTTGCTGAAGTCTTTGTGCATAGACTTCAAAATGCTCAGATTTTTCATCAAAGTGGGAAATATCTGTTTTTCTTCACATGCGTGTTTCTGCATTTCCTCTCACTTTTCTTCCTCCCATCCCCAAATCTCTCCCTCACCATTGCTCAGCTGGTTCAAAGGACCCATCAAAGTTATTTCAGCTTCATTCCTGGTGTGAGACCAATATTTCTGTATCTTTTTAATGAGCCAGATAGCTCTGGTGGAGAAAAATTAAGTGAATGAGTCCTTTTTGGAGAGAGCAGAAAGAAGATCTGTTTGCATGAAAAACTCTGCAAGTCTTGATTTCTCAAATGAAACCACTCTCAAAGGTTAAAAACAAACCTCAAAAATATTTTGAGTCAAATTTAATATTTAATTTCAATAAAATCAAAGCATTTCAAACATATTTCTTTGTTCATTTAATATTTTATGAGAGAAGCCTAAAATTAAACATAGAGTTGTTTCTCTGGGGAAAAAACAGAGGTTGTTTTTGTATGTTTTAATGAAAAAATAAATCCATCTGGTTAAAGTACTTCTTTTTTTTTTCCCCAGAATTTTTTTTAAGCAATGTGAGAATTTCAATATGATGTTGTCACTGCATCCTTTGCAGGAAGGTGGTGCCTCTCTGGGTACCACATCTCCTGGTGCTCCAGGGACACAGATGAGTCTTGCTGCTGCAGTGGAGTTTGGACAAATAGAATTTTTATAGAATTATTCTTTTTGATGTGAGGTCTTGCTGTGATAGCTCTGGGCTAACAGGGAGGACCAAGGTGTGAGAGGGGCTGTGGCATCTCCCAAAATCAAGGAGCTGTGGCTGCTCTTGGCTCCTGGAGGTTTCCACTTCTCGCTTGGAGGGTTCAACCCTCTCAGAAGCAGCAGCGTGTGTGTCAAAAAACCTCCCTATTTGTCCAGTTTTCAGCTGTGCGTGTGGTTTTCTTTATTTTCTTCATGTGTACAAAGGAAGAAAGGCTTCTGAAAAACCCCACAAGGCATGTTTGGGCCATAACCTCAAAACTTGTGTGTGCTTCCAAGGGAGAGCTCTCTGGCCTCAGCTTATGGGTGCATAGGTTTGTTTGCTTGAATATTTGATATTTGAATATTTGATATTTGACTATTTAAAACAAGGAGGCTGTGCTCCACCATCATTATGCAGTCTGCTTCCTCAAGTCACATTAATTTATGGCACAATTCTCACTCTCTTGTCTAGAATTTCACTGTGGTGACTAAAAATCCTGCCTTTTTGGAACAATAATGGGGCACTGCAATGAAATGCAGGACTGAGGCAATGCAGAGCAGTTCTTTAATGTGTCTCATTTATGCATGTGCTGGCCTGGTGCTATTTCTCCTCTGCTGTTTGGCATATGTGCCATTTATCTGTTTTCTGTGACCCTAAATCACTCTGTCTGCGCTCAGCTCCCACTTCTGCTGGGAGGTTTGCAGCTACACTTAACCTTTTGTTTTCTTCTTCACGTTTCTGACAACGTGAATAGTTTGCTGGTCACCAGCAAGATTGTTGCACTGGCAGAAATAACCCTGTTCCTATCAGTTGTGAATCCTCAGGCTTTTCTTGCTGTTTTCCCCTGGTCATAACTAAAATGGGTGAGGTCTCCCTCAGCAAGGATGAGGGATGAGAAACTCAGCAAGGATGGGAGTCCACGGACCCGCTCCCCTTGCCAAGCTGAGCTGAAATGCAACAGGCACATGGAGGGTGAAATTAAAGTTCTTGCAGAGCCATGGCTTGGGAGCCCTCTGGCATTTGCTGTGGCTGCACTGGAAAATTCAGATTTGGGGGGGGAAAGTGAGGTTCGACTTCTCTGTGACTTTAGACAGGACCCTTCATGGGATGCTCCCCAGGTATAAGGATGCAGGGTGTGCAGCCGCTGCCAAAGGGAAGAGATTTCCCAGTGTTTGCTGCTGCCACTGTCACCCAGGGCAGTGGCAGGGCCGGCAACAGCGCCAGGAGCAGGAGCAGCACAAACAATTTACTGTCCTGCTGCCACGGGCCCGTAAATGGCCACATAAAGGGAGCCCGGGTGGGAGCTGGGAGTGCCCTGACAAACACAATTCTCCCTTAATTTAATAGAACGGTCCATTCAGCAGAGAATATATTGTAAAGCACTCTCAGGTTGGATGGCCTCCTATTGTGTCTGGCCTTTGAAGTGCTGATTAGCTGGGCTGGGAACACGCTGATAAAAAGTTAATTTCTATTTGCTGTTGCTTTGTAATTGGATGAACACGAAAGCAATTAAATATTAAAACATACAAACAAATAACGAAGTCACTGTAATTAGCCAAAGTTTGATCACTGTCATATTTATTTAGGAGGAGATGATACGTCTCAGCAGGTGACATTTTAAATACCCTTGGCTGCTTTGGTGTTGTCTTCAGAGAATGCTGAATAATGTACGGAGGATTTAATTAAACCCCATTGTAAATCAGCTGTGATGACAGGGAAGTGACAGCCACATGTTGAAAAGAGAATTAGGCCACAGCAAGAGAGATTAATTAACTATTTTCTACAGGGTTCAACCCAGAGGTTGTGCAGGGAGTCTGTCCGAGGAGGAGAACTTGATTTTTAAGTTGTTCCACTTGAGGTTGGAGCTTGGTGTGGAGAAGGATTCTCTGTGCCCAGAGCTGTTGCAGCCCCTTGGAGGGGTGGCTGGGATCATTGCTGTGTGCTGAGAGGGGGAAAGTGAGGCACACACACACACACTGTCCCTCTCACTGCCCTCTGGGACAGGACAGTCCTAGGTGCTCCCCTAGTGCAGAAAGTTCTGCCTCTGTGGTGAATCTCAGAAATCCTGAAAAATCGTGAAAAGCTTCTTCAAGCCTTGAAGCCAGGAGGGGAAGGGGGGCTCTGGGATAGCTGTGCAACACTATAAAACCCCAAAGTTTATGGGCCAGAACTCCCCAGGCAATGCTTTTGCAGGACACACTTCCTGGAGCTCCATTTGCCACTGGCCAGACCTGGTGAGTGTCAGGAACCAGAAATAAAGTTACCCAAGCTGCTGGGAGGCTCCTGTGTCCAGCCTGGTGAGTTTGAGGTTAATAGTTCTTGCTGGCCTTGCCTTTGGCAGCTCTTCCCTGCTGCTGCTGGCTGTGCTGGGGCAAAAGCTTCCAGTGCCCAGGAAAGCAGGGGAGGAAGGTGTTGGTGTCTCTGGGAAAGGACAGGACTGTTCAGCTGGGAGGGATGGGAAGCACAGGCAGAAAAGAGGAAGGAGCCCTCAAAACCCTCCAGAACTGCTGGGGAGGAGTCAGGAAAATGGGGAAAGCAGAGTGAGATAGAAATGATGGAGAGAGCACAGGGAAGAGGGAATGAGAGGAACTAAAAAGTCAGGGTGAGGTGATCAGCAGCATTCACCTTTGGAGTTTATCAAGGCTGCAGTGTAATACTCTTAACTAATTTGGACATTTCTAAAAGCCCTTGCATGGGCTGTGGGGCAGGGAGGTGGTTCAGTGCTCCTGCAAGGCAAAGCATTTTATCCAAGGTACCTGCAAGAAGCTTGTTGGGGTTGATAAAGCACTTGTTGCCACCTCACAAGAGGTATTAGGCTTTTCCTCGTCTTTTCTGCTGTCAAGCAACAATATTTCCAGTGTTAGGTGAGAAAACCTATTCCCAGCTGTCAGCTCAGGCGAGATTTCATCCCTGTTTATACACTCAAGAAAGGAAAGAAAAAAAAAACCTTAAATATAACAATACCGGAGAAAGCTGGGCTGAAGAACCTTAAACCAGCAAATTGAACTGAAAACCCCCAGCCAGTGCCCATGCCAGGTTTCCCTGCTGCTGTGCTTCAGCTTGGGGATGGGGTTAAGAGCCTTGTGGGTCCAACTCTGAGACAGAAGTTTAAAATAATAAATGGCCTGGGCAGTGGGGCTTAGGGGGGCGAGTTAGAGAGCCCTGCCAGGGGAACATGAGCCATGTGACCTTTTTTATGGGATGCTGCTGTATTTTGGGAAGGCACAGGGTGGTTTGGGCACTTGTTGAAGCGTCCAGTTCATCTCCTCTGGCAGGGCCATCACTGATCCGCAGGGAGCCAGGGCAGGATGAGCCTGGCTGGCTCTGTGTGGCCTCAGAACAGGCACAGCTCCTTCCCTCACAGGTGAGATGCTGCCCCAGCTGGGATCACAGCACGAGGGGGAAGCTTTTGCTGCTGCAGATGATGGTTTGCACAAACGACTTTGCATTTCAAAGCCTCAATCTCCCCTTCTCTTACCAATGAAAACTGGGAGTAATTGTACACATTGCAAGGAAAAATCCATTTTATTCCCAGGGGTGTAAATTAATTGATTCAGTCCAGGAAAAGGACCTGGGCACTATTATAGCCTGCTCCCTGAGGGCATCTTCTTAGTGTATGGGTCTGATCAAAAATGCAAATAAGACCTTAGGAGCAGTAAGGGACTGGAAAGGATGAAAAGTAAAAAGAAAATATAATATTGTTGTGAAGTAAATGAGTAGTTCTTGTTTTGCTAAATACACAAAATATTGATTTCTGGTCCCCAAACTGGTCTTGTGATTCTTCTGGGAGTGCAGAGCAGAATGAAAATAGCGAGCAGGGCTGGAAAACCCCTGTCAGGGCAGGGTGAAGGGCTGGTTTTGCTGATGAGATTCACCAGCCCTGGAGCAGGGGAACTGAAGCTCTGGCTCCAAAAAACCAAAAACCTGGGGCTGTGAAGCAGCTGGGTCTGAGCTCCACGCTCGTGGGCAGCCACTGACTGAGCTCTTCCTCTGCTGGGTGGCTGTGGAGGCTGCAGCCTGATTGATGTCAGGGCTGCATGGGGGACTGGAGGTGTCAGGAGGGGATTTATCCTTTCCCTCACACTTGGCTATGACTTGGTGCCTGGGTTTTGGATCCCTTTTGCCTGTTCTGAAGCTTAGAGAGATGCTGGGACAGTCTGACCGTTCTCTTGATCTGGGGTGGGTGCAACTGCTCACATGGGCTGGGTGGTGCTGCTCAGTGGGTTTGGAGGTGGGAGAACATCTTTTTCCCATTGGATAGGGAACATGGATGAGCTTTTTGCTGTCTCCCCTAGTGCTGTGTTTGTGGGTTCTTCTGAATCAACAGGGACTCTTATATTTGGTGGCAAGGCCTCAGCCTGTCTGATGCCCCTGCTCTCCCCTCCTTTGGCACCTTTTTGCTGTCATTTCTGGTCTTCTAACCCAAATCTTCAGCTTGCCAGAGGTGTGTGAGGAAATGGGTTGTGTTATGGGGAAGAGATGGTTTTTGGGATGATCCATAGTAAGTGTAAATTTGGCTGCCCCACCCTGAATTGGTTATTTTGTCTGTGGGCTGTAGTGAGAGATGACCATCTCAGAGGGGTGTGCTGCTCCTGGGGGGCTGTGTCTCTCTGGAGCTCCTGAGGCAGCTTGGAGGACTGCAGCAGTCTCAGGGAAAATGTGAAAAAGCTTCATCTCAAATGAAGCCCAGCAGTGCTGGGCTCCCAGCTGCTGTGCCCTGTGGGGTGGGGCAGGCTGGGGACTCACAGCTCAAGGTGCAGGTTGTGGATGTGGTGCCCTAAAAAGCTTTGACTTGTACAGCTCTGAGAAATGGGCCCTTTGTGCATCTCAACTGGAGCACCCAAGCCCAGGGTGCCCTTCTGGGTTTAACCTGTCTGTGCCTCAGTTCTCCATCTGCACAAGAATAATTCCACTCTGTTGCAGGGCTGCTCTGAGGCAAATTAATGTTTGCAAACCACTTGGATACTGTGATAATAAATGCTGTGAAAGCCCAGGAGAAAATTAATAGCTCATTATTTAGCCCAGGACTTCAATAGCATGCCATGCCCAGGACACAGGACTACATATTGAAGGATGAGGATAAAGAAAAATATTGAATAGCTGCTCATTAAGAGAGCACTATCCATCTGGTGTGCAGAGGGGGCTTTTTCCTGCAGAAAAAAAAGTGTTCCATGATCATATTATACAGTGTGTGTTGTGATGCACAGGTACAAGGGGACTGAGCTTGGGTTATCTGGATTCTGGCATTTTTTAAGTGCTTGACTGCGACCTGACTGCTCTTTTAACACCGGGGTTGGCTTTAATTTACAGCAAAGAGGTAAAAATGCCAGTAGATGGCACTCCAGAATATGGGCCATCATTCCTGGCTCCGGGAGATGTGGTGGTGTGTGCCACAAATGGCTTCCCTTGCACAGAGCTGCATCTTGCCTCTTCTGATGCCGCTTTCTGGCCTCCAGTTTGGTGCACAGAGCAAAGGAAAATCGAGTGGGCGAAGCAGCAGACGTTGTTAGGTGGTCCCTGTGCTCTGCTTTGATCTCAGTTTTGTTTATACCCTTTGGGTTTAAATTACTTGTCTGGAAACCCCGGGCTCTGCTCTCCTCAGCTGACCCTTTTTTTACGCTTTGCTTACAGCTTGTCTGTAAAATGAGATGAGAACTTAATTTGAGAGCTGTAGTTAATTGACCTAAATAAGCTAAGAACCTTCTGTTGGCTTTAATGTATGGAAAACCTGCATAACCCTGGCTCTGCTTAAACATCCTGTGGAGCAGGGTGGTTTTCCTGGTGCGTTTTGAAGCTGCTGCTGTTTACCAACCGTTGTTTGTGGTGAGGAATTGCCTGGAGAGCCCTGCACTGGGGAAGTTGTTGTGCTCAGAGCTGAGATGTGCAGAGATGGGGAAGCAGCAGCAGCCTGGAACAGCTTGGCTTGACTGGGAAAGAGGGACCAGATGTCTGAATCAGGGGAGGGTCTGGCTTCAGACTGCTTGTGGAAAGCAAGTCCTAGAGCTGCAGGAAGGTCTCTTCACCTCTGTTGTGATGCTTGAGAGGGCCACAGAGTCCTTTGCAGGCAGATTTCCTCGCTCCATATGTGGTGTTGCAGGGCTGGCAGAGGGAGGATGGAGCAGACCCATTGCTAGCAGGGGCAGGTGCTGGAAAAGCACCTGGTTTTCCAAACACAGCCTAAAGCTGGTCTTTAAGATCCACAATAACCCTTCTGATCCGTGACACCAGCTCCCTGCTGGGAGTGCAAGCTCAGGCTGCTGCCTCCTCTGCCCTCCCCGGCCACAGTGGCCACCCAGTTCTCCCCCTGTGCCTCACCAGTGTCTGAGCCCTGCTTTGGGAAAACCAGTCCCAGTGTGACCACCCAGCTCCACCCTGAGCAAGCAGATGGTCTGGTGCTGGTTTAGCTGGACCCAGTACTACCTGAAATAGCTGAAGCCAGGAGGAGGAGGAGGAGGACTCTGTAGAGACCTGTATCACTGCAGGGATCTAAAAGCCTTTTTGGCTGCATTTACATTCATTTTTCTGATCCAGACAAGTTCCTGGGCTAGACTGGGGAAGTGCAGAGAGGAGGCTGAGAAGATAAAGGCCACAGCATTAGGCTCCAGCCCAGCTGCCTGGAGAACTGTGGAGCTGGGCTCTGGGCATTGGCCAGGGATGGGAGACTTTGGTCTCACCCCTGAGGCTGCTGGAAACCCTCAGTGTGAGCTTGGTCAAATCAGAGTCAGCCACTTCTCTGGGCTGCAGTGTTCCTCTTGTTAGCCAGGCCAGACAATAGCCTGGCTCCTCTGTGAAAGCTTTGGCAGCTCTCCCACTGAGATTTCCCTGTTTTACACATTCCTCAGGTGATGCACTAGGGACAGGCGGTGAGGAGGGACTTGGAATGAGACAGGAAAAGGGGATCGTGGATTTAGATCCAAAATACAGACATGTTTGGGCATGGATTTTCAGAAATGTGCTTTTCAGCAAAGCCTGTACTCTTTAGATATTTGCAGGCCCTGGGGGATGGAGGGGGCAGCTGGAGGCCTGCAGAGCTGGTGGGGGGAGTCCTCTCGTGACACAGGCTGGGTGTGCTCGAGGTGTTGGTGACATTGGCTTGGGTGCAGGGCCAGAATGGATTAACTGCTTTGAAAAAAAGAGATAAACGTGCCCAGCAATAACCAATTCAGCAGTGATTTGCTGTCTCAAAGCCCCTCCTTCAGAGCAATGCAATGACAGCTGATGGCACTGCCTCACTGGAGGGGAGTTCTGTGCTGTCAAAGAATTGCCAATGCATTTCTAAGCTGGGTGGGAGAAGAGAATTCTGGAATATCCCAAGATGGAAAGGGACCTGTGAGGATCAGAGTCCAACTTCTGGCCCCACACGGGGCAGCCTTGAAGCTGAACCACATATCAAAGAGAGTTGCCCAAGTGTGTTTGAGCTCTGGCAGGCTGGGGGCCATGACCACGTCCCTGGGGAGCAGTTCCAGTGCTTGGTCCCCCTCTCAGTGAAAAGGTTTTTCATCAGGGCCAATATGACCCTCCCCTGATGCAACTTTAAGCCATCCCCTCACAGCCCCTCACTGGACACCAGAGACAGAGATCACAACCTTCCTCTTCGCTCTCCCCACAAGGGAATTGCAGACAAGAACGAGGCCACCCCTCAGCCTGCTCCTCCCTAAGCTGAGCACACCAAGTGTCCTCAGCTGCTCCCATAAATCCTGTCCTCTATCCCTTTCACCACCTCTTGGCCCTGCTCTGGACACATTCTGTCACATTTACATCCTTATCTTGTGGAGCACAAAACTGCACAGAGGTGAGGCTGTCTCAATGCTGAGTGCAGTGGGACAATCCCTTCTTTGGGCTGGCTGTCTCTGCTGTGCTTGGTGCCCCCAGGTTGTCTGACCCTCCTGGCTGCTGGGGCATTTTGTTGAGCTTCCCAGCAACCAAAACCCCCAGGTCCCTTTCTGCAGGGCTGTTCTCCAGCCTTCTGCCCCTCATCCTGCATATGTACATCCAGGTTTACACAGTCCCAGGTGCAGAATGTGGAACTTGTTAAATTTAATTCAACTGATGATTGCCCAGATCTCTAAGATAGCAAAATCTCTCCATAAGGCCTCTCTACCTTTGAGGGAATCAACTGGTCCTCCTAATTTAATATCATTGACAAGTTTACTTAGTTTGTGTTCAAATCCTGTGTCCAGGTAACTGATAAAACACAAGGGCATGGGCTCTAAAATTGAGCTCTGGAGAAGAACAATATTGACTGGCCACCAGCCAGATGTTACCCCATTTGCTGTCAGCCAGCTGTTTTGTACATGCCCAGCTGCCTGCTGGACACTTTGTCCTGAAGGTCACTGTGAGAGAGGGTGTCAGGAGCTCTGCTAAAATCCCCAAAGCCCACACCCACTGCTTCCCTCTGCCCACTGGGGGTGGGGGGAATTTGGTTAGAAAAGGATATTCAGAAAGCGTCAGGCATGACTGTCCCTTGTCAACCTTGGCTTTGTCCACTGACTGAATTGTCTCTCAAGTATTTTTCAATAACTCCTGGAATGATCTTCTCCATAATTTCACCAGGCACTGATGTGAGACTGACAGGCCTATAATTACCAGGGTTTTCGTTCTTGCCCTTTCTGAAAATTGGAACGACATTTGCCAGCTTCCAGTTGACTGGGACTGCTCTGGATTCCCAGAACCACGGATGGATAACTGTGAGAGGGCTCACAATAACATCAGCCAGCTCCTTCTGTCCCCTGGGATGAATCCTATCAGCCCCCATTGTCTTAAATGCATTCAGTGGCAGCAGCAAATCCTGTCCGAGTTCAAAATTAACTGGGACCTTTTCACTCCCTCAGTCAGGATCCTCCGGCATTCCAGGGGGCATCACTGGTGCTAAAGATAGAGGTGAAGGAGTTCAATGTCTCTGCTTTGTCTTCATCCCTTTTTGTGAGGTGACCAAACCCATCGAGGAACACAGCAGTGGCTGGGGTTTGGAGGGAAAGGGAACACAGACCCCAGGGTCAGAGGGGTCCTAGGGGTGCTCTGAGCTCAACTGCCTGGGGAGTCACCTCAAACCTCCACTGTGCTCAGAAATCTGGCCCAGGACTGGCACCTGTTGCTGCAGGGAGGTGTCCCTGCTGTGGTAATTGAAATAATTACAGCCCCTGGTAGCAGAGGGGAAATCTCTGGCCAGGGACGTTGCTGGAGCCAGCAGTGGGAAACAGATGTTCCCCACCACATTTACTCTCTAAGTGAGAGTACAGCAGATGCAAAACAGCATTAAAATGGCAGCAAGGCTGTAAATACAGCTTCTAATTACTGCAGCAGGTAATGTCAGTCACAACAATCCAGATTCCTCCCAAGGATGCTCTGCGAGCAGGTGGGATGTATAATGTCTTTTAAAAAATGGATTTGTTGGGTTTTTCCTCTCCCTTTCATGGCACAGAGATAAACTTGCTCATTTAGGGCAGCAGAGTGGAGCGTCACAGCCTTTCTTTGGTACATGGTGCTGAGAATAACCAAGGAGATGGGAACAGAGCACCAAATACAGAGATTTGGGGATGGGGACAGGTGGGTGGAGGAAGCTGCCTAGTATGGGAATAGTGTGAGCAGGAAGGGAAAGGAAGGAGCAGCAGTGAAGAGCTCTAAGAGACAGCGTGAGTGACGGAGGGAGAAAATAGCACTGAGCTGGGTGGCCCCAGCTGACTTCTTGGAAGTTACAGTGTTTGCTATGGAGAGGAGCAATTTGGGATTCTCTGGGCTCTGTCAGTGCCTGAGTCACCTTGGTGGGGATGTAATAAAAGGTAATTGATGGAAATATTCCCCCTGGCTCTATGCTAACCACTCTGTTCATCAGCCTGATCTGGGGTTTATAATGCTGCTGAACAGACTCAGCTCAGCATCTCTCAACACCTTCACAGCTCTGGAATTTCCCCTGCACATTCTGGGGTCCCTCCCTTCTACAGTTTGGGATATGCAAGTCCAAAGCAGTTTGGTTTGTACTTAATTTATTTCTTCTAAAACAGGAATCACTTTTGGTTTGAAGGGGGTGGGAAAGACATGTTGTGTCCCAGTAGTGTCATTTTTAAGGTGGAAAGACCTCTCCAAAGTGGCTGAGAGCTCTTCCTCAAGCTGGGGGGATTGTGACAGCTCCTTGGGAGCCTTGGAGTCACAGTTGTTGGGTGATTTGCAGCTCCAAATCTGAATTTCCTGAGGCTGGGTGTTGGCTGATATTCAGTGTTAGCATCGTCCTGCTGGGGCTTGGGGCTTGGGGTTTGTGGAGGGACCTGGGCCGTGGAGCCAACCTTGGTGTGGAATATCAGCAAGGCCATGGGATGCCCTGGAAAGGAGATGGGCATTAGCATGGACACCTGTGTGTGCTTCTAACAGAGCTGATCCGTGATTCCTGCAATGCTTTGACAGGTTGGGCAGGTTTCATGGAAAAATATGAATTTATAGCAAGATATTTGGAGTCTGAATATATCATGAAAGAGAGAGGAAAATGCATTTCCTTCTTTTCCTTCCTGCAAGTGCTCCTCCAGCTTTGTTACTCTGTCTGCTGTTGGTGAGAATAACGTGTGGGCACTGAAGTGAGAACCTTCAGGATAGTCATGTATTACGTGCAAGTGTGAAGATCAGCGCCTGCCTGGAGTTTATTTTGGATATTATCGTGTATTACAGATATTTCTGAAGCTGATGCTCAGCTTTCCTGTGTGCTCCAGAGCTCCCTTGGCCACCCACCTGCCCCCAGCCCTTTGTGTGGAGCTGGAGAGGCAGAAAGCACTGGCTGAGCCCGAGGGGTGTGTGGGGAAGGATGGTTCTTCTGGCTGCCTGGAGAAGGCAGGGGACACCCAGCCTGTCCTGTACCTGGCTGGAACGTGCCACAGCCCCACAGGACCACGGAGGAGCCACAGGGATGTGTCACCACACACATGAACTGCAGCTCTGTCACAAACCAGGAAATAAAATCCCCCCTCTCTCCTCCTCCCAATCAAATTAAGAGGAGAGAGCAGCAGAAAGTGCATTAACTAATCAAACTGTGATTTCAAATTGATTATTGCAAATTGCCAACCATAACAATTCTCCTAATGGCAGTGATTTAAAAATAAAAAAATAATAAAAATAGAGCCTCCCTTAGGCACTGGGCTAACCCTGTGCTTGCTGGTGGGCAAGGGCCGGCTGTACAGCCTGACCCTTGCGTGGGGCTCGCTCCCTGGCTGTGGAACCTTGGCTCAGCCCCTTGTGTGGGCACTGTGGCAGCAGATGCTTGGCTGGCTGCTGGTTCTGCTCCTTCCAGCCTAGCAGGGCAGGGCAGGGCAGCGGGACCCTGGCTGGCAGCCGCTGTGTTCGGTGCCCGGCCGTGGGCAGCGGCCCCGTGCGCCTTCCCAGCGGTTTCCCTGGCAACCAAGTCATCCTGCCAGCAGCCTGCAGTGCCACAAAATAAAACAAGATGACACTACAGCTCCTCAAAAAGGAGGAAAAATAAAAACAACACCCCAGAAAAACACCAACAGCCTGTGATGCCCAGCCCAAGCTGTGGGCCCCTCTTCCTGGCTCCCAGCCTCTGGTGGTTATGCCCTTCTCCAGGGAGGAGCAGAAAGCACCACATTTGAAGGGTGGCAGTGGGTTCAGAAAGATGCTGGAGGGCAGGAAAATGGCTCCTGTGAGCCAGGATCAGGGCCCCAGTGAAATGTTGGGCAAGTTCCTCTGTGCTTCTTCCCTGGCCAGCCTGGTTTGGCTGGGGGTGTTGGGAGCACCATGAGGCAAGGAGGTTGAAGGCACCTGAGCTGCCTCAGATCCTGGTTTTGGCACAGATAATGGCAGAAATATTCCCTCTCTGTCACAAATGTGACCCTAAGTGTCCATCACTTTCTTGGCTTCCCACCCTCCTCTTGTCATGACCAACCTTGTGTGGCCTTTGTGCTGCCTCCAGCAGACATGAGACCTTCTGAGGAAAGGACTTTGGTTCATGGGAGAGGGGCACACTGGCTCCTTGCTTTGTGGGGTTACACAGTCCTGTTTGGTGGTGGCATAATCAGAACACCCCCCTAAAGGTGTTTGAGGTGTGTCCATGTATTGGAGGTCCACCTGTGGTTTTTGTGGAATGAACCCTGCTTGCTGCCCATAACAGCAGGTCCTTTGGGATGAAACACGTTGATCTCGTTGGACAAAACAGTAAATTACCTTCTCCATTTGTCTCTCTCCTACTTTTCAGCTCTTGCCCGAGCAAGGTGTTTTTCTCCAAGGGTGTTGGTACAAAGCCCAGAGCAGGCGTTTCCCACCCTGTATTTCTTTCCAGCTTTGTGAAAGCTCTTCCAAGGACATGAGCACCTACAGATCATAAAAAGTAGCTCTGGAAACCAAGCATGACTGATAAAAAATTAAATCAGCCAGTTTTTTTAACAAAATTCAGGTAATCTGTGAGCAATGTACATGGCCTTCCTACTTTGAGCAATGCAAAGGTAAGGCAGGGGTGTTTTTTGGATCTGTATGATGGGTCATCAGGAGGACTTCTGGATACAGTTGAACATGTAGGGAATGGAAATCTTAGAAAGTGGGATAGAGATTTCTATAGTGAAATCTGTTGCTCCTAAAAATACCTTCAGGGCTGGGCATGGAGTGTGGGGACACTTGCAGAGATGCTTTTTACAGGTTAAACCAAACAGTGTTGGGGGTTGTTTTGTTACTTAGGCCATAGTGTCTTGGGGTTTTTTTCCTCCTTTTTTTTTTTTTTGGTCTATTAATACAAAACATCTGTCTGCAGGCCTGTTTGTCTGACTTTGCCCAGCCCTGTGTTCCTTTTCTTAACTGCTCGGACAATTCCTGCAGATTTTACAGGACAGTTTGCTCGTGTACCTCATTTCCTAATGAAGCAAGACTTTCCTTATGTTGTAAACAGTCCCTCTCACTGCTGTTTTGTGTAATAGAAAACTTCTAATCACTGTCAGGATTTCCTCCAAGGCAGTCACACTTGCAAAAGTAAAACCTCACAACTTCTCCTTTCCCTGTGAGACATGAGGTAAAACTGGAGATCTACTCAGTTGCACACATTGAGTAAAACATGTGCTCATCAAATTTGTTTATCTAAAGCAGTTTTGCTTGGCTGGACCAAAACACTCCACTGGCAGAGTTGTGTTTGGGAACAGAGGTCCTCCTTTCCTCTGCTACTGATACCTCTGTTGACATCTAATTGGCTTTATTAGGCCAGGAGCTCATAATCATGAGTACTTGTGCCCAGGTTGCCTGATACTCTCACTAACCCATTGGGGTTGAACATAATCACCATCTCCCTTTGATTACCATAAACATTTGATAACCCAGCCGCTCCCAGCAGTTGGAGAGGTTTTATCACTGCTCTCCAGGGAGTTTGTTCCTCTGGCTCAGGAACACCCAGCTAATGTCAAGGAGATAATTTCTATGGAGAAGCTTATCCTGTTTGTACAGGACAAGTCTTGGGACTATAGAGTTACCAGGTAGGTTCTGTTTGGCTCTGAGTGAGCAAAATATTTCTGAGATGGCCAAACCTTTGCTGCCCTTGTTTATGTCAAGGGGCACTTGGAGGGCCCCATCCTCTCCTTTCCTTGTCTCTGTTGATGTTCATTGAGGCCTGGAGATGCCCCCTCAACCAGGAAGGGAGATTGACCTCTCCACTGGTTTGGTGACCCTCTTCCAGTAGGTGTCCAGCTCTGGAAAGGCCAGATGATCCTTCCCATCGTGTCCCATCCAGTGCTGTCACTTCCTTGTCACCCAGCTCAGGAACTGTGTCCTGCTCCCTGCCCAGGGCTGGTTCATGCTGCCTCCTCCAGTTCTCTGCTCTTGTGAGAGAGCAAAGGGCCAGACTTGTGAGGAGCAGCAACTCCTGGGAGAATGGTAATGGGGTCACCACTGCTTCTTTTTCCTATTTCTTGTATTCTCTTTCTTTTATGGTTGTAGAAAGAAGGAATAAAAAGTGAGGGAAAAGAGAAAAGATGCGATGAAAAATTTGAAGTTATAAATGCAAACTTCTCAGTGAAAGAAAAGTATGGAAATTATAGAAAATGCTGAGGAAAAAATTAAAATAGTGGTTTATTCTGAATACAGGAAACAAAACCACTATCTTCATATTGTCTATTGTATTTTTTCTGTTTTTCTCCTAGCTCCATTAAAACCTCAATAATATAGAGGAGCCTGTTAAAGATTTCCAAGATGAAACCAAGTTTGGTCATTATCACAAATGGCTCTTTGGTGGGCTGTATAAAAAGAGTGAATGGTCTCACTGTGGTTCTTAGTGGAAACATGCCTAAATTACAAACCCAGGATTTCTGCTGGCCTTACAGCAGGACTGACAGATGCTGCAGGGAGCGAGGGGGTGTTCCTGCCTCTCTGCTGGCCTGAGCTAACACCCTGTTTCAGGACTGCCCCAGGCCCTGAGAAGGCAGCATCTCTGGAGTCCTTTTCTGGAGCAATCCTTTCCATGTTATTTCTGGGAGTCCTCAGGGAAGTCTGAACCAGGCCACTCCTGCTGCTCCTGCAGAGCTTTCCTGGGAGCTGGCGCCCAGCAGCTTTCATCTGCACTTAAGTCAGACTATTACCGTGTATTTTTTAAACCTGCACATCTCTTCCCCACGCAGAGAAAGGCTGATGAATACAGCATTTCTGGCAGCCTTTGCTTTCCTGTGCCTCTGTTAGGGCTCTCTCACCTGTGGAGTACTTCAAATACTGAACCTTTCCTTCAAACTGGGTGCAGCCAGCAGGATTCCCGTGTGGTGGTGGTGGTGGGACCTCACAGCAAAACCTCAGCAGTCCTTAAGTGTGCTCCCCAGGGGCAGGATGCAAAGCCCACTTGTCTTCCTGCTGGTTGAGGAGACCCCAAATGCATCCACAGGGCTGACTGACTCTTGAAGACAGCCTTTAATGTACGAGACCGATCCCTCTGTCGCTGTGCCTACTGAGATGGGAGAGCCAAATTTAGGCCTGAGAATGAGGCTTCTCTATGGGATAGCAACAAAACCAACTCTGCCTCTTGGAAGTGAAAAACAGAGGCAGCAAAAGAAGAGATTTGCTGGGATCTGGCAGTTTATACTGTCATTTTCTTTGGTCTATTGCCAAACAGCCACAGTCTGTGCTTGGGGAAAACAAGGGGATGAGTCAGTCTTCTGCACTCAGGTTGTTACAGGCACCTCTTGCAGGCTTTAATTTCGACTCTGCTCAGTGGATTTGAGTGCTCAGTTGCACAATGTCCTACTGCTCGTGGGAGGACAGGTCTCTGACCACAGGGTCTGGGCATCTTCACACAGCCAAGGCTCGGCAGAGGGAGGAAATTAAAATCTCCCTCTGATAGCTGGAAGAAGTGTCTATTGCTGAGTCAAAGGAGCAGCCAAATTCCCCTGCTAGAGACAACCCCTCAGAAGGGATCTGGGTCAGTGGCAGAGGGGTGCCATGCCTGTGTGGGTCATGGCACACCTGGTTCTGGTGCAGGGAGCAGGAGGATGAGGATGCAGGAGGGTCAGTGCTACAGTCCCAGGGCTTGGCCACCCAGCATCCCTGACAGGTCTGGTTTGTATGGGATCCAAAAACCTCCTCAAGGGGCAGCCAGCCCTGCCCAGGGCCTCTGCAACCCTGCTGCAGATTGCTGTCCCTTTTAGCAACCACATCAAGAGGAGTGCAATCCAGGAGGGATTTCTTGGGCTTTGTGTGTGAGCCCCTAAGCCAGCAAAGCTGCCTGAGAAATGCAGCCTTGAGTCGCCCTGCTGTGTTTGGGTTGTGTTGGACACAGCTACAGCTGCAGCTTCTCTGAATTGGCACCTCCGTGGGTCCTGGAGGGGTCAGTGCCCATGTTTTTGTGGAGGGAGGTGCTGTCCAGGCCTTGTTCTAACAGCTGCTGCAGAGACTTTTGTGGTTTAGGTGATTCTTTTCTTGCTAAGAAGGAAGTAAAAATTGTTTTTACTATTCTCTGTGTTACATTTTAATGGTAATGAGCTGATAGAAGGGATAACATGGACCTGTTAGGATGCTGGTTGTTTGTACAACCTGAGCCTGTCTGGAAATCCTCATGAAAAGCTCCCTGAGTAAATATCCTTGTAAATCTGGGGAGCAGGAGAAGATCTGAGTGCTTGGTGCCCCCAAAAATGCCACAGCCATGGGTGTGCTTGGACTGCAGGGCTCTGCACATCTGCAGTTGTGCTGGTCTGCTCTGAACAAGGGAGCCAGACCTGAGCCTGTGTGGAAATTTTCCATACTTTTTCATCTATTACTCATAAAGTTTTGATGAACAGATTGTGATCCAGAGAGTTGCTATTCTCTGCATCATGCAGTAAGTCAATGTACAAGGACAAAGTTCCTGACTGGCCAACCTGCTTAGAGAATGTACCCGTTCCTTTGGAGCTTGGTGTGCTTTCTCTGAGCTTTTCTTTTCTGAATATACAATTGTAGCTGCTGTGGGTGGAAATAGGAAATTATCTCATACAGTGTATGATGAAAAATAAAAATAAAAGGAAGGAAAAAAAAGAAGTTTCATTTCTCTGTTCCAGCTGAGAACTTTATCTGGTGTATATTATTGCAAATATCCATTCCAGTGGACTTACAAAAAATAATTTTCTGAGCTTAGTTTCTGCTAAAAAGCAGGTCTGAATGCAAGCTGGCTTTTTAATTAACTAGGTGGTTTGTAATCAATTCTACCCTGCCAGGGATGAAAGTGGCTAATTCAGTGTCACAATTGTGAAAACAGTAGCAGGAAAATGTCTCTATACCCAGACAAAAGAATCCTCCACAAACAAGCACTCGTGTCCAAAGCTAATTTGAATGTTAAACACAAAAGATATTAAGAGTTTTTTTTATGTTTCACTCTTATTTGGACACTTGTGCTGCTTAACTCTGCAACTACCTGTTTGTTCTTGGGCTGAATTAAGCCCTAGCATTCGTTAGCATATACAAGAGCTTAGTAATACAATCAGGCACTAATGCATTCATTTTCTACTTGACTGCTCATTCATTGAGATGTTAGTACATAGGAAGAATACGATCTGGGTGACTGTGGGATGAACTAATCAATTCATAATGAATAATCCAAAAATACAGATGTCCTCGGCACAGACTGAATTCAGCAGGGCTGGAGGAGAGCAGCTGGAGGAGACCTCAGCAAGGGGGGATGTTCAGCCCTGAGCCGCCACCCTCATTCCCCAAAAAAACCTTTTTGGGAAGAACTCATAGTTCAAAAGCTGCAAACTGGGTGCAATTGGAGCAGCCTTGGGCCACCTTCACTGGGGCTGCAGAGATCTTTATTTGCAAGGGCTGGTGGAGGAGACCTGCCAGGGTTTCCTCAATGACAACCACCCCTTTCTGTTTGCCTCTCCTCATCCCAGCCCCTGCCAGGAATTTGTCATCCGTTGTTTTGTTGGGTTTTTTTTCTGGTTCTGAGCAGCTTGCTCATACTGTTTTCACTTTAACTTCTCTCCTGGGAGTTAATTATTACAGATAGTTCTGTGTAATCTTCCTGACTGCAAATAAGAAAGCTGTGCTGTGGCCAGAATCCATTTGAAGCTGGGGCAGTGCAAACACTTGTACAGCAATCAGAGTGGGTGCAGGTCATTGTACCTGTGTGTCTCAAGTGACAGCAGAGCTTCTGAAAGCTGCTTTTTAAACTGCTTTTTAGCAACTCTCCTCCAACTACCTGAAAATGCTGTTGAGATAGGGATTGAGTGTTGCCCCTTTCTCACCACTTTTCAGTAGAAGACGTGGAGAACTGAGAGAGCTGGATGATTTCCTGAAGGCTGCCTGGATGTGTGCTACAGCTGACCCATCAATAATGGGATTTTTGCCCCTGAATCCTGGCTGCCTCTTGTAGG
Source organism: Climacteris rufus (assembly GCA_013398175.1). Lineage (NCBI taxonomy): Eukaryota > Metazoa > Chordata > Aves > Passeriformes > Climacteridae > Climacteris > Climacteris rufus. The sequence goes on from VZRZ01002844.1 coordinate 674,024, forward strand.
ACTCTCCTGCTCTTGCAGAAGGGTTGAAGGCAACTTTTGGAGTAAGGCTGGACAAATTATTTGCACGTAGATTTTCATCCCTCAGCTTTGCAAACCCAGGGCTTCCCTTTCCACACTCAGCCCTCTCAGTACTGCTGGGGGCATTTTCCTCATCCTTGCACTAGCAAATGCTCCTTTTCATTCCAGCACCTCTGGTTCCTAGAGACAACAAGGTCACCTGGGTTACTCTGACTTGAAAGTGGATGTGACTGGAAGCATTTCCCTTTTTGAGTCTTGGCATGTCCTGGATTTCTTGGGAAGAGCCAAGATGAGGGTCTGTGCCTCAAGGACAGCTCCCATTTCCTGCACACAGCAGAGCTGCACCCCAGTCTATCGGTTCAGTGCCAGTGGAGGGATGTGGCAGCACGTGAGCTTCTGCCTTTTTTTGAAACAAAACAAGATTCAGTCTGGGAATGGGGCTTTTGATGGCCAGGAGCAGTCCAGTGACCCTGGTGAGGAATGATTCGTGCTGGCAGGGATCGCTGTGGGTGATGGTGAGGTGATGAATGTCTCTGTGATTAACCCCAAGGTGAGGTGTAGGGCTGCCCTGCCCATCCCCTGTGTGTTACACCCACAGCAGTGTCCACACTGCCCTCCTGGGTTGCTTTCCTAGAGGGCTGTGTGGATGGGATGATCCACTTCTCCTCTGTGGCGCTTCATTCACATTAAACCAAAAGATTTGCAAGGAAATCCCAAGAAAACTGAAATGCAGGGATGCATCTGTCCCAAAGGATGGAGGCTGCATGGTCAGGGGGATCAGGGGCTCAAGGAAGAGGGAGAGACTCAGCAAAACGAGGGGAAGTTGAGCTGGAGCTGTGTGTGCATCTCAGCGTTCCCGCGCCTGCGCCGCTCCCTGTGTGGGATTTTTCCTTCCCCTTCTCTCACCGCCCAGGGTTCTTTATTGTCTCTTGCAGGTAGATCACTCATTGCCATAAATTTTCTTATCTCCAGTGCTTTTCCAATTATGGATAACAACAGGAAAGCAGTCATTGGTTTCTAAAAGGTCATCAAGATATAGGGCCCGATTGGGAAGGGGATGACTTATGGAGTTGGCTTGTATAAATCTGGGGAAGTTTTATGCACAAGTCAGGCACGAAATGTAAGTGAGATTCATAAAAAACAGAGATTTACACTGGCTTCAGTTAGCAGAAATCAAAATGGTTATGAAAATTTGCCATTCTCTCTATGCCTGTAAGCTTTTAGTGTGTTTTTCAAGTGCCCATGGTGCTGGGGAAGGGCTGTCCTGCCCCCTGGGCCAGAGGATGCTCAGGGTGCAGAGAAGTGGTAAATAGGAGCTTGTCCCACACCTTGCCTTGTCAGTCATCCAGAGGTGACCTCCTCCATGCATGAGGGGACAATTCAGTCTCAACCCAGTGCTGGCAGCACCCAGTGACAGTGATGGCTGGGGCAGAGCCACGTCTCAGGTGACACCAGAGTCATTGCTGCTGTCTCTCTGTGCCCCCACAAAGTCACTGCAGATCTGTGGGGCTGCACTCACTGAATTTGGCAGGTCTGTGTGCAGATGGAGACTGCTGGGTTTACATCAGGTGCCAGGGACTGGGCAGTGTGGGAGCCCCAGGGGCTGTGAGCACAGGAGACATTTTGCTCCTGAGCTGTGGTGCAGGCAGCAGTGACATCCCAAAGGGTTGTTTGCCTTGCACATGTGCTGGCAGTGTCCACCACCTCTGTCAGGGACAGCAGGTGCCAGCCTGACTGCCACTGCTGTGGTGGCTGCTGTGCATGGCCAGCACAGCTATCTCAGTGGTGCAGCCCTTAAGAACAAGAGTGAAATCTCTCTCCTGTTTGTGTCCCAGCTTGTCCCACAGCATCCCCAGCCTTCAGGTTCTCCTGTTTCCCTCTCCTTGGCTTTTCTTCCAGTTACAGGAATCCAAAGGACACCCAAGCATTAACACTTTCCTGGAAGATCACATGCATACCATGGACTTCCAAGGTGTAAAATATGTAGCCTGTGCAAAATGCAGTGAGTAACAGGCAACAGGACAAGGGACAAGGGGGAGGGCAGCTGCCAACTGGTCCATTTTAGGCTCTTAGCTGAGGTACTGAAGTTGTGAACCTCATCAGCCCAGCTACTGGAGGGCCAGAGGGGAGAGCAGAAGTCTGTCCAAGAACAGCTCATCCTGCCTGGAGTCCTGGATGTCTGTCTGGAGGTGTTTCTTGCTCTGTTTCCCATGGAGGGATCCTTCTCTGAGTGACTGTGGTCCCATGAAATTCAAGTTACATGAAAAGAAGCCAGGCTGCAAGGGTGAGGTGGTGGGGTGAAGGTGTCAGCCCTGCAGAGCCTCAGCAGAGCAGGGCAGGGCACTCACAGCCTTCCTGGGGGGCTCTGAGGTCTGCAAGGCAGGCCAGGTTCAACCACAGCACGTGAATAAAGACAAGGCAGGAACATTGGCTTGCAGGTGTCTTTTCCAGTCATGCATTTCCCTCTTTTCAAGAAAGATGCTGTGTAGGTACAATTTCCAAAGCAGCTGATGTGGCCAGTGGGAGCAAGGCGAGGAACCAGAGGTTTTGGCATCTCTGACCATGTGGCCTCTCAGCACCCAAACGTGACGTGCAACACAGCAGATCTGTCTGCCCCCTCCACCTGCTTCAAAACCCAGACATTTGGAGTCAGTACAGAGGGGTCTGGCAGCAAAATAGGTTTTGGGAGCTGCCATGAGCCACTTAACCTCCTGACTAATGCACAAAGTCGTTTCTGTCACAGCTGTCTGAACAATACATTTGCCAATTAAGTTAATTCAATCAAATCCCTTGTATCCAGCAGAAAGGGCAGAGCAAATCCAGGTGAGGGAGAGAGAACAGAGCCAAAATTCCCCTCTATGTCACACAAAAGCAGAACAAAAGGCGTGTGTGTGTGTATAAATATTTATGAATAATTGCACTGCGCAGCCACAGCATCACTGCCGACTCCAAAGCTGGTTCCTGGGATTGTCCTCCCGACCTGGGCAGTGCTGGGGTGACCTGGGGAGCCAGCAGGTGCTGTGCTAAGGGCACAACTCCCACTCCAGTGGTTCCAATGCAAGCAGGATGCACTGGGGGTGTGCTGGCCCAGCGGAGGCTCCGCTCCCCCTGTGCTCAGGGAGGGGATGTCACTCACTCCCTGCTGTCTAAAGGAAATCCACGTGGAGATGCCAGTGTCCATCTCCAGCCTGGAGGGCAGAGGGCTGGTATTGAACAGGGGTGGCCATCAGTGCTGCTGAATTCCTGTATTTCTCAGTGTTGGAGCCTCCTCTACCCGAGGAGAGGCTCACCAGGTACCTGAGGTGTTTTCAGCTGCAGGGACCTGCGGGGTACAGCCCATGTGGTGTAGCAAAGGTTTCAACAACCACTGACAGATCCAAGCACCAAAAGGAGTCCCCAAGGGAAGGGTGAAGGCCTGTGGTAAGACTGGAATGTGCAGAATATCAGAGCTGTGCCTGCTCTGGGGGGAATGTTCAATGCATGCACTGCAGCCGCCCCTTTGGGAGGAGGATATGGGCACAGCCTGCTGTGATGGGGCAGGGAAAACCAAACCAGACTCTTCTTCCTTGACCTGTTCACCCCTGCTGGGGTGGCCCAAGGTCTGCCTAAATGAGGATGTGATGCAGTCCTGCAATGGGAAAGGTCAACAATGGGGGGCTGCCCGTGGCCGGTGCACTGATGGTTAAACTGGGCTCTGCCAGGCCGTGCTGCACTTTGGCTGGCTGCCTGTCTGTCTGGCCAGGCTAAATACAGCCAGAGCCACGTGGAGGTCACAGTCACACCCAGGAGAGCCAAGCTCATGCAAATGATGCTCCCTATCCCCCAGCCTCACCAGAGTTTGTGTGTGGTGCTGATTGCAGCATCCCCGCTCCACCCCGGCCTTTCCGTGACATCCTGGCAGCGGCTGTCCCCTCCAGGGAGAGAAAAATTGTCTCTTCCTTTTTCTTTTTGCCTTTCTCCCCCACTTTTAGGCCTTGTTGGCAGGGCAAAGGCTGGCAAGCGAGCGGGGATGCCTGTTCCAGCCTGACACCCGCTGAATGCGGCCGCTCGCAATCGCCGCCGAGGAGCGTTTATCACCCCCAGCCCGGGATGCGGGGAGCAGGGGTCTGACTGCGGTGACAAAAGCACCCAGGGGCGGGAGGAAGGAAGGAAATAGATAACATGGCATTTTTCAGCACAATTTTGATTTTTTTCTCTCTTTAATGTTCCCTTAGATTATGGGAAACAATCATGGGATGCGGGATGCCGGTGTTTTATGGTGTCAGAAGGGTTTAAGGTTTTAGGTGCAAAAAAAAAAAAAAAAAAAAAAAAAAAAAAAAAAAAAAAAAAGTGATGCTGGATCCTGCTGTATTATGGGGTATTTATAGGACATGCTAAGGTTTTTTTTTTTCTATTTATTTACTTGAGTCAAGAAAGATAAATGGGCTTCTGTATTTGAGTACTTGTATCCAAAGGAAATTAAAAGAAACACAGTTCTCTTGAACTTGGCCTCCACTTAGGGCAGAAGAATGACACAGAAATGACCCTTCTTAGATTAAAGAACTGCTCATGCCTCAAGGGAGGTGGTAGAAATTAGTTTGTAAAGATTTTTCCTTTTCATATTACACATTTTCTGCTTTTCTCCATCTCTAAAAGACACAAAAATCCATCAACTTTGCTGTGCTCTCTTCCACCACCATTCCTGGACATCCTCTGTGTGACCCACGAATGCTGCTTAGTGCTGACTTCACTCTTCCACCACTGAACATATTTCAAGATGGAAAATGGTTTTAAGTTTCCTGATCTGCAGTTTTGGGTTTAAAACCTCATCTCTCATTTTAATAATAGTAATAATCCTGTTCTGAGCTGCTTTCATGTTTTCCATCTGAAAAGCTGGCAAATGTCCTACTCATTTAAGCATCACAACATCCTAAGGGCCAGTGAGTGCAAGCTGCCAGGATTCAGATCCAGTTCACTGCACAAATCAGAGCTGTTTGTGTTTGAAACCTTGTTCTAGAGTCATTATTGCAGCGTACTGATGGGAAAGGGGGAACTGAGGGGCAACAGGATCTTACACTGGACACAGTCAGATGAATCACAGCATCATTAAGGCTGGACAAGACCTTTAAGGTCATCGAGTCTGAAGTTCAACCCAGCACCACCACCACGTTCACCACTAAACCACGGCGTCAAGTGTCACATCCACGTGGTGTTTGAACACTTCCTGGGATGGTCACTCCACCACTTCCCTGCACAGTCTGTTTCAGTGCTCTGCCACCCTTTCTGTGGAAACAAATCCTTGAAAAAATGAAGGAGCCAACCCATGTGGGTATCTCTGGGCCCTTGGGCAGGGAGAGCTGTCTGCAGGGCAGCCTGGCAGCCTCTGGCTGGGAGAAATGCTCACCGCAGGTACTGAAGAGGCTTCAGCCTTTTTGTTCTCTCCATATGCACGGGAGCTACTCCAGGGCTCTGGGAGAATTTGGGAGCAGTGGTGGCTGCTGCTGAGCACTAAGAGAACAGCTTCTGTGAGAAGCAATTTCCTCCTCTGTGGTTTATTTGATTGATTGAGATTGATTAGCGTTAACTAATCCTAGAGATAATTTGGAGCCAGAGGCTGCACAACACGTGTGATGGGCTCTCTCTCTTCTCTTTGCTAAATGGGAATAAACCAGATTTCCTTTTGCTTCAGATTTCCAAGCAGGTCTGTGTGCACCCACTGCACACCTTGTGCCTGGCTCCTCCCCTGACAATTGCAGTGTCTGAGATCAGTGCCAAGGTCCTCGTTAAAGAATGACCCCGACCTTGCCAGCACGGCTCCAGGCACGATTTCCATGCACAGGAAGGGGCCTGTGGGGTGCCACGAGAAAGGCATTTTGTACCTGAAGGGGAGGGAGGGAGGGAAGGAGGGAGGGAAAGAGAGAAAGAGAGAGAGAGAGAGAAAAAAAAAAGAGAGAGAGAG
>VZRZ01002844.1:687018-737620 GCA_013398175.1 Climacteris rufus
ATTTTGGTTTAAAAAAAAAAAAAAAAAAAAGAACAAAACAAACAATAAAACACAACCCCCCTATCATTTTTGGTCAGAGAATGTTTGCTTTGCTCCAGTGACCCCCCTGCAGCCTCCAGTCCCACTGGGAGAAGGTTCTGCCATTCACTGCCCTTCCTGCCACGGGCTGAGCCAAACCCTCTGCCCTGGCAGTGCTGCAGGGCAGAAATGCTGAGTTCATGGTGCAGCTTTGGGGCACGGGAAGGGCTGAGGTGAGTCGCTGCTGCTGAAGGACTCTCTGCTTCAAGGCCCTGGGCAGAGAGGTTGTTCACTGGAGCTTTGGCCCCTGTCCTGGGTGTGAAACAGGGCTCCTCCAGGGGGTCACCTGTGGGGTGTGCTGTTTGCACAGGCAGGTCCACACCTGGAGAAAGGAGAAAAAGCAGGAAAATAGAAAAGCAGAAAAAGTAGAAAGCCAGTGTCACATCTGAGAGAAGCTTTAGATGGCAAGGATTACTCCAAGTCACACTTCTCCATCATACCAGCACGAGCAAAACCTCAGTCCCCAGGGGTGAAATGGGAGGGTGGCTGCTCTGGGAAGGGAGGGCAGGCGTTCAAAGCAGCACACAGCCCTGCAGACTAAGGAAACACCAGCTCTGTGCCCTTGTGGGTGCTCAAACCTGATGGATATTGTGGTGTGTGCCTGATTTTTACCTAAGACTGGGCTGCACAGGGCTGGAAGGAGCCTCAAGCACGGCCACAGCTCCCCTCCCTCCTCCAGTGATGCACCAGCTGTGCCTTTCCCTATAATTTCAGTTCCTAATGCCTTGGCCAGGTTCAAGGGGGCACAAACTTTTGCCTTTTCATTTTGAGGCTGAAACAATGGCTGAGCTCTGGGCCTCCCACCGGGGTGAAGGAGGTAACCTTCCTCCTCGTGGTGTCCTCATGAATAATTCCATCGCTCGCCCACTTGATTTCAGGTTTCCCAAAATAACTGACACTTTTCACACTGAGAGCAAGCAATCCTGGGGAAAATAAAATACATTAAACAGCTACACCACCTTGAGAGAGCCCTGAGCGAGTCGGTGATTAAAAAAAAATAATGGAGGAAAGGTTCTGTAGGAAAGGTTGAGAGTTGATGGGAAAAATACCATATCCTTCCATGCTCCCATTTGCAGTGAGTATCTGCCTTGGTTGCTTTTTGGGGGGAATGTGACTGTCTTCTGCCTGTGAATCCACATTTCTGGAGCTGGATCCCAGCTGGATGGGGAGGGATGACGTGGGTGATACTCACAGCACGGCTTGATTTGCCATGGGGCTCTGTCCCGCCTGCCTGAGCAGCCTTTCCCCTTCAGACAATTCAGAATTTCCTTTCCGAGTGTGACTCCCCTCTTCAGATGTGCTGTACAATGTCTCTCCACTGGATACCCACCGAATGCCTAATTTTTAACCACTCTGTCTGTCAGATCCACAAAAGCTGTTACTGGAGGTGTTTGCATAAAAGAGCTCCACTATAGGTATCTGAGAGCAGCTGGCGATGCTCTAGACAGTCTCCAGCAGTGCCGATCGAGGCAGGATGCTTTAGTCTCCCTGGCTTAATGGCTACGTGCCGTTCCTTAATGTGCCCTCCCCCTCAATTGCCTCCTAAATTAGCATGCAGAATGTGTCCAGCCTCGGAAAGAATAGAAGTTTGAAGCTTCTTGGATTCAGGCAAGACAGGTTGTGATATTCTTGAAAATAAAATGTACCTCTGGCACAGAGAGATCAGAGGATGAGCAGCCCTGGGCCCTGGCCAGCACAGGTTGGGGCAGGTGGGGAAAACCCTGAATTTGCCTTGGATAACCCTCCTTGGCACCCTGAGCCCAGGCTGGGCTCTGCCCTTCCTGAGGTGAAGCCTGGCATGAGGTGAAGCCTGTCCACAGTGGTTTTATCTCATTTGCACCCCACTGACAGCCTTCAGGGGGGTTTAACCTGCTGGGCAGTGCTCCTGTGGAGCAGCAATCCTGTCGTGCACAGTGGTGGGGAAAGGGAGAGCGCCTGGGGACGTGGTTCAGTGATGGACTGGGCAGTGCTGGGTCAACAGCTGGGCTCCAAGGTCTTAGAGGTCTTTCCCAACCAAGATGTTTCCATGTGCAGTTGGTTGTTGAAGCTGAACACAGCACAGAGGAGCTCAAAACATCGGATGGACTTTGTGGGTGATAAAATTGGCGTTCAGTGGCCACAACCTGCTAAAGGCAGGTGCTAAAGGCACCTTCCAGGTGCCTGCTGTGAGGTTTGGCCTGCTGGGTGTGAGTGGGGCTCCCTGAGGGACCTGGCCATGGCTGAGGTCCTCCAGGTGTGGATTGAAGCAGCCAGGAGATGTGAATCTCCCAAGAACTTGTACAGCTTGGAGGGAGAGGCAGGGTCCGTGTGTGCTGTTCCAGCCTCCACTGGGCATCTTTGGTGCTTGGTGTTCCCCAGTTTTGTGATTTGGAGCTCACATAATTGCATTCAAGGATTTCTCTATTAAACTTCTCTGCCTGGTTGGTGACCACTTATACAAGTGCAGTAGCACTTGTGGGTTTGATGCTGTAATTTCTTCCCAATCCTTTTTTTTTGTTTTGTTTTGTTTTGTTTTGTTTTGTTCTGTTCTGTCCACCTCTCCTGCCCTTCAGTGCTGCGCTTTTAAGTCTTAAATCAATTTGGCTTTAGGTTAAGGACAATCCACAAGATGCAAGAGCAGAAGTCACACAGGGGAGGCTGTGTTGGCAGGAGAGCCCCAAGCTGCTGCTGACACCTTCACCTGCGCCCCACCTCAGTCTCACTCCTTGTGTGTTAAACACACAGCTGCTCCTCAAGAGTCTCTGCCTGAAATCACAGGTTTTTAGAGGTGCTGCTGCCCTCAGGAGCTGGAGTGGCAGGGCAGGACCTGTGTTTCCCTGGCAAGTGTGCACAGCATTTAGTCCAATGTGGTTTTTTGCTTTGGTGACCTCTGGTATTACTGGAAACTTCCAGGTGAGATGGGATAACGATAACAGCAGTGGAAAAATGCTAAAGGAAGATTTGCTTTAGTGAGTGCAGCTGCCCAGGGAAGCAGGCACTGTTTTGGTCCTTGGCTCAGTGAAGATGAACCACACAAGCAGCTCTTGGTGGTCGCAGGGCTCGTGCGTGCTCAGAGGCACAAATAACTGATTCCAAAGTTGGTATAATCAAAGAGTAAAAGAAGATTGGGTGTTATAGGTTAAGCTGTTGTAAATTAAAGCAGCTCTGCCAAGCTCATTGCAGTTGTCCTGGGTTATTGCAAATGCAAGGGAGAGGAGTTGACTCTGTTTTCCAGCGGTGATGGGGTGGAAAATGCCGTTTTCTGGTGTGTGAGTAAAAGTGAGTGGGGCAACTTGGTCTTCCTAAAACAGAATATTTCCTGTTAGGGTCTTTCTCTGTGTGCTGTAAGCCAGTCAGACCTGTTGTCCTCTTCCAAGCTGCAAATTACACAGGCAAATGTAATTACCCATTCTCTTTGTTATTAGTGTGCAGTTGGAAGCTTCAAGCAATCGTCCCTTTCTCGGTATTTCAAAGCTTACTTGCAAGATGCATCCTTGATATTGAACACAATGAGATGTCCTTTTTTTTTTTTTTAAATTCAATTAAACATTTGCCTACTGTGACTCTTTATTCACTGCAAATTGTCTCTGTAAATAATCTTCATCAAAAGTCAGAACCAATCCCCATTAGTTGTTTAGATTAATTAATGAGTCCCCCTGGAGCCACCCAAATGAATTCAATTTAAACGTCAACAACTTGGCTATGGAGTTTCCCAGGTTGGCATTAAGACAATATTAAACCTGCAATAAGTCACATTTAAAATGTTAATTCAAAGAAGCTCTCCATTTAGAGCATTTAATTAAATCCTTAAATAAACTGCATGGGCTCAATACCAGATGGTTCTGCATTTTCATTGCAGCAGAGAGCCTTGAAGTCATTGAGGGAAGTAATATTGGAGGCATGGTGAAGATAACCAGGATATATAGTGTAATAAAATCTAATCTTGTTTCCAGCAGGGAGATTCAGTGTATGTACACAACCTAGGCTAAAATTGTAAGTTAATTACATTAACCCCAGTGTACTCTGGTATCTGAGCAGCCAGAGATGAAATTAGTCTTTTTCCTATCATAAGATTCTTTTCAACTTCACTATATTAATTTTTAGCCAAATACTTACTCATAAGGAAAATTGAAGTTAATGTAACCAAAGACAAAGTAATGCAGTCTTAATATTCTGAAGGGATTACGGAGGGCCGTGAAAATACACTTTGCAAATGTCACTCACTTTGAATGGATTTGTGGTGGGAAGGTGGGGGAAAAAGAATTATGGCTGTGATCCACACCATGCTGGGGTTTAATAAAAGTCGTGATTTAAGAAATTTGGGCCTTAGGAAAAAAAAAGCTAAAAAAAAGAAAGAGGAATAAAATATAAACACCTCTGTCTGAAGGCCTGAATTGCCAAGATGTGGTGAGTCCCCTCCTCTGCCAGATGACAGAGGTATGAGATCCTTGAAATCAAGTTGAAATTCTGGGAGATGATTTGGCTTAGGATACTATGCTTGAATATCTGTATGGTTGGGGATTTTTTTTGTCCTTTTTGCAAGAAACATCGTTCCTACACCACCTGATTGCCTGGCAAAAGTTCTTGCATCAAGTAGAGGCAAAGGCTGTTTTCTCTTGGCAAAAATCAAAATTATATTGGGAAGAAAAAATGGCTTTTTGTTTACTTGTTTCTTTAAAAATTGCTTCTGTGATCAGCCTTTGGGTGCCAGTGTCCTGATGCCACTGGTTCAAAAGTTGTCTTCCAGTTTCTGTCCTGCCTCTAAAAACCAGACCCTTCCCCAGTGTCAGGTGCCTCCTCTGCAGGTGTTTGATGGAGTGGAGCAGCTCAGCCCTCTGGGTCTCAGCTCAAGGACTGAAAGCCACCACGAGAAAATTTAATCTGTCCCCTCCCTGCCAGTTGTAAACCAGGGCTGTTATTAATGCAGCTCAGCGAAGGGCATAACTTTTTCTCTTAATATTCAAGAAAGCGTAATTCAATTTCCAAAAATATGGGTTTCTGTTTGCTGGGTAATAAAATACATCAGGGAGGAGAAATTACTCTGCTGCCGTGGCAGGGCAGATTTGCACTGTTTAGGCTTTGCTGGGACACCAGTGGGAGCCCAGGGAGGGACTTGAGCCACAACAGCAGCACAAATTTTGTGTGTGATGGCACAAAGGACCAGAGCTGCTGAGGAGTGGCTGCAGCCTGTCCATGCTGTTTGCTCCATGCTGGGGCTGAAAGGATTCAGAAAAGTCTCTTTAAAACACAAGCACAGGTTTTCCAGAGGAGCTGGGGATGCTCCATCCCTGGAAACACTCAAGGCCAGGTTGGATGGGGCTCTTGAGCAATGTGGTCTGGTGGAAGGTGTCCCTGCCAGTGGCACGGGGCTGGACTAGGGGAGCTTTAAAGGTCCCTTCCAAGCCCCATTCTGGGATTCTCTTCTGGGATAACTCTCCATCCTGTCCCTGTCCCATCCCACCCCGTGGTGCTGGGGTGAGCTGGCCCTGTGCCCACGCTCCCTTCCTGTTGTCACAGCTCTGAGTGACGCTGGTGGCAGCCAGGCTCTGCAGCCCAGGATGTGGTCAGCCCTGCTGAGCTCTCTGTGCTGTGCTTGGAGGGATAGAAACACCAAAGCTTTGTTGCCTCAGTAATCAGGAACTCCCAAGCTGCCCCAAAATTCAAAGGACAGCTGTCAACCCCTTGGTGCAGCCTCTCGTGGTCAGAGCTACTTCACTGGAGGAGCTGATGACATTGAAATTATCCATGACAAATTATTTTGCATAACTTAAAGGTAATAAGAAAACTCAAAATTTGCTTCCACATCCCTGCCTGTCATCTCCTCCTCCCTCCAAGGAAACTGGAGCTGTTTGGTGACCCAAAACCATGGATAACATGGATAACACAGCCCTGTGCCACTGCCTGCAGTCCCCCAGCTCTGCCAGCCTGCAGGGAGCAGTTTGTGGGGTCACTCCCAGCTCCCTCCCTGCAGGGTCCCAGGGGACAGAGGCTGCTTGGGACTCAGTTGGGCCAAGTGCCACTATGGGCTCATCCACCCACACGTGTAGGAGTGACAAGATGAATTTGTAAAACTTTCCATCTCTTGTTTGCTTAGAAAAGCCTCAACTGAAACGCTCTGGAAATCCCCCAAACCTTGACCGAGGTGAGAAGTAACTGCAGTTTGAACAACCCCCAGAGTGACAATTTCAGAATCACTAAAACTGAAAGTTTGTGACTGCAGCGCTCTCCCCACTCGGTGCCTGTGCTGGGCTTGAGGCCAGCAGCACATATCGTGTCTGGAGCTTGCTTTGAAGGGATCCCCCATAGGATTAGCTTTCCTCTTGGAGTGTGTCGTGGTAACTGGGAGATGTTCTCCACCAGGGAAGGCATCAGAGAGCATTAGTGAATTTTACCTCTTTTCTAGCCTTCTCAGATTGGTTGGTTTGGTTTTTGGTTGGGTTTTTTTTTGTATCTGAGGGTTACTGCTTGATCATGTGTGTCCTGGTTTCAGCTGGGATAAAGCTGATTTTTTTCTTAGTAGCTGGTACAGTGCAGTGTTTGGAATATAGCATGAGAATAGTGTGGATAACACACTGACGATTTTGTTGCCAAAATCATCACCTAAATCAAGAACTTATCAGTGCTTACCCTAAATCAAGAACTTGTCAGTGTCCTGTGCTGTGTCAGGGAGGAGTTGCACAAAAAGCTGGGAGGGAGCATGGCCAGGACAAGTGACCCAAACTGGCCAAAAGGACATTCCAGGCCATGGAAAGTCATACCTGGTGTATCAACTGGGGGGAACTGGCTGGGAGCTCCAGCTGCTGCTCAGGGATGGGCTGGGCATCATTCAGTGCGTGGGGAGCAGCTGGATTGTGCAGCACTTGTTTCTCTTGGGTCTTGTTCCTCTTTCTCCTTCATTTCATTATAATGATTATTGCTGTTGTTACAGACAATATTATTAGTATATTTTATTTTGTTTCCATTATTAAACTATTCTTATTTCAACACTCAATACTTACCTTTATTTTCAAATCTCCCCATGGCACTGAGCAGAGTGAGCAAGGGCCTGTGGGGGTTCAACCCTGCCAATGTCTGTGCCCACAGGGAGATTTGGGGCACTTGGATCACCAAGGGGCTGCCTGCTTTTTGTGCTGTGGGACATCATCCCTCTGAGGAGCACCTCACAGCCCAGGGGATAGGAAGCTTTACAGGGAGACAGCAGCAGGGAGAAGTGCAGGAATTGCTCTGCTTCCAGGAGCTAAAAGGTGAAAGTTAAGCCAGGCCTGCTCAATGAGATGAAGGTGCTGCTGGTGTCCCCTTGCTCACACAGCACAGTGCAGGCCACAGCCCAGGTGACTCCCAGCAGAGGACTTCTTGCACTGGGTTGTCCTTTACTGAAGCTCAGTGCTGAGTTCCTCAGGTTTTCTATCTTCAATGAAAGGGAAATAAATGCTGTCTGTGTCTCTTGTTTGTTGCCCCAACTGGGCACTGAACTGCTGGGGGGTGTGCAGGTTCCTCTGCATTGCACAGCACCCTGAGCATCCTGCCCCAGGTTACAGGGGCCATTTGCTCCCTCACTCAGCTGCTGCACTCTCTGCTTTTAATTTGGTTTTTGCAACCATAACAGCTCCTGGCATCATGATTAGACATTGAGAAGGGTGTCCAGAGCAGCATGAATGTGCTGCTGTCTTTATTAGCAGGGGGCAGCAGGAATGGAGAGGTGCTGGGAAGGGTCCCAAAGGCCTTTCCCTTCCCTCAGGGGTGATGGATTGGCAAGAGAAGAAGGCACGAGGCTGACTCAGTTGTCGGGAGCTGGATTTGGGAGTTTGTGTCTTGCTCATTAGAAACACAGCCAGGTTTTATCTATTGCTTAATGAGGGATCATTCAATAGCAGTGTTGGGCAGTTCTCCAGGTATCAAAGCAAAACCTTGCTCACCCCTGCCTGGTGCCTTGGCACTGCTCTGCACCCTCACCTTTCTGCTTGCTCTGCTTTGGCTCTGCTGCATTTTGCTTTTTAGCTCATGGTTTGGGCTCTGGGGCTTGATTTAGTTACCTGAGGCTATGGGGACACAAAACCAATGAGGAGCAGAAGATAAGCCCAGAACGATGCTTCCATTACCAAGTGAGCCGTTTCCCTGGCAACACAAAGTTCTTGCGATGTGGCTGCTCTTGGATTGCCCTTCCCTGCCCTGAAATACCCTCCCTGAGCTCTGAGAGGGTGAGTGCTGCCCAGAGGCCAAGGGAAACACCACTTTTAGTACAGACGTGGGCTGCAAAGCCAAAGGATGAGCTGCTGCAGCTGTTGGTGGATTTATTATATTTTTTAATACTTGTTTTCATTATTTTTCCTTTATGAGTCCAGCTCTGCCCGATTTCCCCGCTGCCAGAGCTGTCACTCGGAGCCCACCCTGCTCCAGGTCCCTGCCAAGGGACACAGGTGCCCAAGGTGTGGGCATTTCCTCACAACCATTTTTAAGTGTCAGAGCTGTACAAAAGCCCGTCCAGCACTGGAGTCCCCGTGGCTCAGCTCTGATTAATGAGCTATCGTGCATTTAGTGATGCTTCTGCAGCTCTGCCCGGCCCCTGTGTCAGCAGTCCCCTTCCTTCACCCCAGGTGGTGTTACCTCGGAGCCACCTCGGCCTTTGGGGGAGTTTTTGGGCTCACATCCAGCTGGTATTTACCTGCAATTTCCTCTGTTTGACTCCAGCAATTATGTTTGTCCTTTCCTGCGCTGCTCTCCGCTCACCCTCCGTGCTGCTGCTCCCCTTGCTCTATGAAGTGGTAGGATAGATTATATTTAAAGCCTCTTTTATTTCTCCAGGGCTTGCTGGGCAAGGATTTATGAGTGTCTTAATTCCACTTGAGGCAGGGGAGTGCTTGCCTGCTTCTTGGTGGCCAAAACAACTCCTGTTATTTTGGATATGTTCTCAGTTTTTCCTGTTATTGGTCTTTAGGATATTTTTTTTAATTAATCACGCAAAATGTGCAACGATGTGCATGCAACACAGCACCCAAATTACCAAATGCAGCTGAATGAAGACCCCAAACTGCAGAGTCACTCTGCCCTGTTCCCTCACCTCCAAGCAGCACTGAGGATAAAAATACCCATATAATTCCAGCTTTTGAGCATAGCTGTGGCTCTGTCAACAGGGCTGCACTGGTCAGAGGGTAGGGACAGACTGGCACAGTAATTTTGGTCACCAAGCAAACATCTGCTTCTGCTGGTCACCCAGCCCACCAGGCAGTGACTTAATGGGAGTTCCCAGGGTTTCCTCATGGTTTTCCTCATTTCTTAAATAAAGCTCCCTGATGCCACTGATTAAGGATTGCTGTGGGTCTGTAATAGCCAAGTATAATCTTTTTTTTTCATGTAAGTGAGCCTCAAAGTGATTTCAAAGGAAGTAAAAGAGAGCAGATCTTGCCTGTTGAAGGCTTGGCTGCCCCGTGGTGCCAGTGCTGTTACGAGTGGGAGGGTTTTGAATGCACTTTGCTGGCTCAATTCTTTTCTTGGTGAAGCCAGTGGCAAACCTCTGCTCACCCTCAGGGCTAACAGTGAGCAACTGATGTGTCTAGCTGAAAATCCCACCCCTGGGGGTCAAGTCAGGATGTCCTGCTGCTGTGTTGTGCCTGTGTTGCTTAAACAAGACACATCCTGAAGTATTGATAGTAAATAAATATTTTAGCAAAGACATTTTTGCCGCTTTAACTTCCCCCCCCCGCCCCATCCCAGCTGCATTCTTCTAAAATGAAGTAGCAGCAAAACAGCAGAGAGATCTATATTCATCTAATTTTTCCCCTGAGCAGTAGCTGGAGTGGTCACAAGGAGCAGTCCTGCTTACTTCACTCAAACAGAAGTCCCACAGCTCGTGCAGGGAGCACTGTGGGGTGTCCAAAGGCAAATGGAAGAGTGGAGAGCATAATTCGTGCGGGGCTTGGGGTGGCATGGAATCACTTTATATTCTGTGTGCTCAGTTTCAAATGAGATGTAAACCGAAGCTTCTCCTCACCTGTGGTCATTAAATGTTTTATGGCATTTTTCATAAGACCAGGGGATCTTGGTGAAATCCCACCTCGATTAATTATATACTGCTTCCCTAAAGTTCTTCCTGTGGTTACAAGGAGAGGCAGCATCTTTGCCTCCTTCCTGTGTTGTCAATTAGAGTGCAGGCTTGTTAGCTGGTTTATTATCTGTTTCCTTCTTAAAGAGGCTCAGAGGTGGTTTTGTCAGTGCTGAATGAAGTACAGAGTAAATAGTTTGTATACGAGAACACTGTGCTTAGGAAAGACTTTGGGAGATCTGGGGATGAAAATGTCTTGTGTGCTGCTTTTTTTTCCCCTCTTAATGAGGGCAAGCAGAGCAAACATATCAAAGGTATCAACCACCGAGCACCTGAGTCCACCTGTGGCTGGAAAAACAGCCTAGCAACTCATCTGTGAGATGTCACTGACTTGTCAGCTCTCTTTTTCTCCTCCTGTGCTTGCATCCTCCCTAATCTGAGCGTGGTGGCAGGTAATGCCTGGCTCCCAGCAACAAATCCCAAAGGGTTCTGCCCAGCGTGGTGGAAATGGTGAATGGGGCTTGCTGCAGCAACAAAGACCTCCTGTTGTAGCCTAAAGGTGCCTACACAACACTTCTGGGGCTCTCCAAAAAGTTTAGCTGGCAGTTCCATTAAAGAAAAACAAAGGCTGTGCTTGTTTGGGTTTCTTTCATTCTTGAAGTTGAAGATTAAATTGGCAGTTATTGCTGTCCTTTGCTGATGTGGTTCTTTGCTCTTGGAAAGGGAAACTGGAAGCACTGGAGACCTTCCCCCTGGGACCAGTGGGGGATTTTGCTTCTGCAATGCTCCCAACTCAACAGCAACAGGCAATAGGTGAACACAAAGTGCTGAATGCCAGTCCTGTGCTGCACCCTTCCCTCCAGAGCACTCTTTAAGTCCATGAAACACACGGATCTGTGACTATGTTCCCTCACTGCCATCAAATGCTCCTGTGCTTGCACATGTTCCCCCAGAAAAACCAATTTTCTCTGTGTTTTTCTGTTGCATCTGTCACTGTCTCTGTCATGCGGGAGCCGCTGCTGTGCTTCATGGGCCAAATAGACGTGAGGTTTTAGCTTCTTGAAAGAGAGAAAACATCTCAGGTGCCCTGTTAGGTGAGCAATAAGTGCTGCTGCTCTCAGGCTTTAGTGCAAGGGGTGAACAAGGCAGTTTGTGTGCTGACATCAGTGCTGCTGGGTTCACTCCAAGCTCTGTTCTCCTGGCACTGCCTCTGCCCGTGCCCTGTCCCACTGCCCTGCCCTGCAGCCCCGCTGTGCTGGAGCTTGGCATTGCCCATGGTGAGCCCTGGCCAGCCCAGGGAGCTGCACAGCCCTGGCTGGGGGTTCCAGGCTGTGCCCTTTGCCCGCCCTCCCTCCCAAAGTGTGGGACCCAGAGATTTGGGGCAGCCCCAGGAGCTCGGGGCCAGCGGGGTCCCGGCACACCCGGCTGCTCCTGGCAAGGGGAGACTTCTCCACACATTTGTGGCATGTCAAGCACAGCTCAGTTCTGGTAGCTTCTCCCACCTTTGACTAATTGCTGACCTGACATCTTTCTGATAGTGACCTTGTTTCAGCTAGTAATTCAAATATCTTTCAGTGTCAGAAATAATAAGTGCCACAGTGAGATGAACAAGCAGAGCTTAAGTTGAACACAGATTAATGGGGTTTTAATATTCCTAATTTAATCACTCCTTTCTGTCTGAATGTGTGCAACATGATGTAGCAGCTAATTATTTTTTTAACCATGATGAGGATCTTTCCTAATCATTTTTATATTTAACATGAATGAAGGGAGGGCAGTGATTAATGAGGGAATAAATCTTACGAAACAGAAGCAAGCACATGATCAGTTAAAAATACAGCTGTCTGATTATTTTTTTTTGCTCTTTCCCTGTACTGCAAATACTTAACCAGCTGCACCTTCTCAGCTCAATAGTGAGCTGTCTTCAGCCCTAAAGAAAGACCTGAAACTTTGCTTATCCCTCCGGTGCTTCTGTTGGCATCTCTCTGCGTGATCATCTTTGTGATGAATGCAGAATTATTTTTCTTTCAAAAAAAAAAAAAAAAAATTTGCCCCGCTAGATACATTAATGGTTGGATAGATGTCTTTTCAAATATTTGTTCCTGACAGGGTGTTTGGAATTGCAGATGAGAAGCAAACCAGCTCTCAGCATCTGTCTGTTGCTACTGTACGTTTCCATTGTGTGAAGCAGAGACAAAGCCAGGCAATTCAAAGCTTAAGTGGATGCTCTTGAGATCTTTTATTTCCCCCACTCTTCCCTCCTTTTTCCCACACTTGGCTGCATCTCTTCTGTCTCAATTCTGTTTCTCCCTCCATCTCTCAGTCCTTGGTTTGGGCAGTCTGTCTTCTCCCTGTAATTTCTCCCCTCCCTCCCCCTCAAGTCCCTTTGTGCACCCTCACTGATTTGGGGCTTTGCTGAGCTCTGGGCCAGTAGCATAATCCAGAAAAGATTTGAGAGTTTCACTGGGATGATTTGATTTTGGTGTTTGGGTTTTTTTTTGTTTGTTTGTTTGGGGTTTTCTGTTGCTGTTTTGGTGAGGAGGCTCTGCAAATGCTCCGTTCAGCCATGGAGATAATTCAGTGGGTTTCTCAGCAATGTGAGGTCACTTTGGATGTGTCTCTTCTCACCAGCTAACAAGCAGAATTTTAAAAACTGATCAGGATGAGCTGTGCCTGTGCAGTGCTGGCAGCTCCCCTCTAACCCTGGCGTCTTCTACAGATAGTAAAAATTATCTAATTGGCTAAAAAAGAGAGATAGGCTTAACTGCAATTTCTGTTGCCTAACACCCTGTCATTCCTTCTTGTTGAGCAGAGAGCAACCAAGCTCAGAGAATCAGTGTTTCAGACACCAGTGACACATACCTCTGGCTTGATGGATGCTTGGGAATTTTGGGATCCTGCCATGCAGTGCAAGCACAGTCCTGAAGGGCTTTGGGCTGACACAGTGCAGAGAGACAAACAGAGCGATAGGAGAATGTGAAGAAATAATAATGTGTTGGGCCACTTCCTAAAATTAGGTTTGTTTTTCTTTTTTTCTGGCCAGGCACTTAATTAAAATTTTGCTCTTGCAGATCAGATCTGGTTCTTGCTGTGCAAATGTTACTCAGTGACAAGAACAGCAGAGGGAAGATGGTTGTTTGCAGATCTAAGATCAGCAACGTGCGTTGGGAGCAGATGTTGGGTGGTGGGACCCTGTGTATGTGAGCCCATAGAAAAGATCCATTCCCTTCTTGAGAGACTCAAATCAGGGGCAAAATTCTTTCCAAATAGTTTTTTTTTTCTTCTAAGACCTTTTTTTATGAAGTTTCCTCAGCCACTTTCAGTAGCATTGCAAATGACAGTGGCATAATTACATTTGTCTTCCAAACTGCTTTTCCTTGAGGGCAAGCTCCACTTTGGCCTTGATTCGATTGTGTACTTTTAATCTCAAAGAAAAGCTAATGCATAAGTATTCATTACACAATTGCGTTTTTCTGTGGTCAACATCCCCTCTTATAATTACAGGTTCCAGCTGAATGTCATTTCTTTTCTCTCTACTTCAGCTCCCTCGCAGCACAGGCGTCTGGTACTCCTGAAGCTTCCCTGCATTCATGTAATAAATAAATAATCACACCTTTTCTGCTGTCAAAGCTGAAAGCATGCACAGCTGTGTGCCACAAGATACACTGGGACTGCAAGGTACAACATTTCTTAATTAGACTGACCTGAGGTTGTTGGGTTTTTTCTTTTTCCTTTTCTATTTTTTTTTTTTTCAAAGCAGCTTCATTAGCTCAGGAGCTTAATTGCAAATGACTAGACAAGCTCTGCTCGTGGTTATTGGGAAAGGTTAGAGTATTTCTCACTGGGGATTAGATCCTGGGAGACGTTTTGCAGCTTGATTTTTGTGGGGAAGGTTTTAGGTGTGCTCAGAGCATCTTAGCGCCAGGCTCAGAATTAGCAAAATAATTAGAAGTTCAAAGCAGAGAGGGGGGCTGGGGTGAAGCCCAGCCAACCTTTTTGATCTTACAAGCCACACTGCAAAATCCACGTGGAATTGGGAGAAACAGGCCATGGAAAGTGAGCTGTGGAAGCACAACTGGGGGCTGACAGGTTTGCAGGCTGCTGTGTTGCAGGATGGGGAGTGGATAAATGCAGGGCTGGGCTGTGGGACCCGAGCAGCTCCCTCCAGCAGTGGGGAGCTCCTGGTCCCCCAGCCCTCCTGCCAGCACAGCTCTACACCCACATGCTCACAGCCCTGGGATGTGCTTGGGCTCCCTGGTGGCCAAAAGTCCTGCTGGCCCCTGTCCCTTGGTCTGTGTCACAGAATTTATCTGTTGGCAGCATTGCTGGAGTCATATTGCTTTATTGGCAGAGCATCCAAGCTTTTTGAGGTTGTCTTTCTTCACCTCATGAAGTCACCTTGACACAGGACTCTACGAGGAAAAGGAATCACTGTGAGAGGTTTCCATGTTCCTGTGTGGTGTAAGCAGGCGAGGCAGTTACCTGCCCAAGAAGGTTCCTGAGGGCCAGAAAAATCTGAAAAAGGGTGCTGACCAATGTGTCCTGTCTTTTTATGCTTTGTACCTGGTACTGAAAGAGGTGTGAAGCCCCATCCCTGGAAGTGCCCAAGGCCAGGTTGGACGGGGCTTGGAGCACTGGGATAGAGGAATCTGTCCCTGCCCATGTCAGGGGTGGGATGAGATGATCTTTAAAGTCCCTTCGCACCCAAACCATTCCATGATTCTGTGACATTAGTAAGCTTTCAAAGACCTGTATTCAAATGGATGTTGTGATGAGTTTTCCTCCTACAGTTTAGTTGCATAATAAGGTTTGGATGTCTGCTGAGCCTCACTGCCCCTTCCTGTCCCCATCCTGCACTTGGTGTGGAAGCAGGGACAGTGTCTGTGGGTGCTGGGGGTCTGTGCCTGGTGCAAGGAGGTTGGGAGGCTTCAGAACTCAGCACTTGGACCAGTGTGCTGAGAATGGGGTGCTGAATGCAGTGCCCAGCCCCGTGTGGATGTGCCTGTGCTCGGAGCAGGAGCAGCCTCTCCCAGGCTCATCCCGGGACACAGGAGGTGCAGTGGTTGTTCCCACTGCCCCCTGTCCTCTGCAGAACGTGACAGCAAGCTGCCTGCTGAGATGGAGCACATTATGTTTATGTCCTGGCTCTTGCAATGTCACCAAGCTCTCCATGACCCTCTGCAAAACCGAGCACAAAACTGAAGGCAATTTTTAATCTCTCTCAGCCGCAGTGGCATCCGCGCTATTTGTCTGAAGGCAAGAGGATCCACGACCTTACTTCTCCCCTCCTTTAGTCTTTTTGGCTCCCAGACTGCGAGAAGCCCCCAGTAATTCATGTCCTTTATTAGTCCATGCCAGGGAAAAAGAGGGGTTTGAGTTGCCTGTGTGACACCCGAGTTCTGCTGCACAACAAATACACTGGAGAGGCTTTGTCGTATATAACCCACTCGAAGCGAGAGCATTCAGGTAAGGAAATGAAGGGCTGCAGGGCTCAGCTGTGCAAGAGCAAAATAATTAGGGCATGTTTATCTCATGCTCAAGCCTGCAGAGGTGAAAAGCAAGGGATGGGAAGGCTGGTTCAGAGGGAGCTGGGAGTGGGGAGGGCAAGACAGAAAGGACCTGACAAGGGAGTGAATTAAACTTCTCCAGAAGCCTCATATCATTGGGATAAATCCCCCCTTTCTCCCTGTTTCTGCTCTAATGGAGGATGAGCTCTGCCTTACTGGCTTTTCTTTTCAAGGTCTCAGGACCTGTTGTTTTCAAAAGGTTAAAGCCCTCCAGCTACTGAGGGAAGGGAACACTCTTTAAAAGATGCCAGGTGAAGAACATCTAGATTTCTATGGGTTTCAGGTTTGCTAGTACAAAAGGGGAAAAAATATCTTCCAAATGTGAAATAAGCCTTTGGTTCTTTTTTTTTTTTTTCCCTTCTTTTTTTCCCCTTTTTTTTCCTTTTTTTTTTAACACAGCTGAGTTCTGGCTCAGATGAGACTCCTGCCTCCCTCCCTGCTGTGGAGACCTCAATGCACACATGGTTCCAGCTGGGGTAAAGCCGTGGAGCCGTGGTTTCTGCTCTCCCTGCCCTGTCCCGGGCTGGGTGATGGACACTGCAGCACAACAAAGGAGGCTGAGCAGTGTCACATGGAGCTCTGGCTCTTCCTTCCCCTTCTCCTCTGCCCACTGACCAGACAGGAGTGTGGGGTTTGCAGCAGTTCTTGCTCGGATCGAGGCACTTGGCACATCCTCCTCTTGCTCTGTGCTGTTTGCTCTCAAGCTGCCTCTTCTTTCTGGGCTTCACACCTGGCTTTCATGATTTGCTCAGGCACAAATCCGAGCAAATACAGCCCTTGCCAGTCTGAGGCAGAACCCCAGAGAAAATATTTTCAATCCAGGCTTTGCCACAAATCTCCCGAAACCCTGAAGAGTCTGTAGTTTCTCTCTCTTTCTCTTTGCCTTTACCCCTAAGGCTACAGATTTTCCTTCCCCTCAGCATGTGCTGGGGCAGGTGGCTGCTCTGGCACCTCGTGGCTCTGCTCTTTTGCAGGTCCCTGTGCTTTCAGAGGGTGCAGGATGCTGGGTCCCCGCAGCAGGATGGTTGCTGGATGGGCACTGTCCACCACATCCCTGGCTGTAGGTGACAGCTGGGGGCCAGGGCAAGGTCTGAACCCGTGGTTTGACAAATGCCTGCCCAGCCCAGATGGGTTCTTCAGAGGTAACCCTGGGTGAAAAGCGGGAAGCTGATGCTGTGACTGCTGTGAGTTTGGAAATGTGGTTACTCCTATCTTTGGATAGCAGGGACAAGGTGAAGAGGAGGAAGGGAATGGATTTTTAGCTAGAAGGATTCTACCCTTCTTCTAGAGACTTTTGCTTTGTCTCCTCCCTGGGAAATGCAGATTCCACTCACAGCTCTGAGGTTCTGCCTTTTCCCTGCTGCCTCCTGGGCAATAAAAGCAGAACTGGGTGTCTCTTCATTTACACAGCTCACCTTTTTTTTTTGGCCAAAAAGATAATCTATTTAATCCTACCATATCCTCCATGAGACACAGCTTCCTACATCAGTTCTGTGCCCCTGAGGGTAAAGAATTATTCAAGGCATCAAGCCTGACCTGGATTTTGTGTGATGTGATCGCATCCAGAGCATGGAAATCCATGCGATCAAATGGCAAATCTCTGAGCCTTGGCAGATATGCCTCCTGCTCTGCACAAGTATGTTGCCATGGCTACATCTCAGTGTGAGCAGCTCTCTCCTTATCCCAACGTCTTTTCTTCTGCCAGGGTCGCTGCCTGTGCTCAAAGCCCACCCTGCCATGGGCAGCGCTGGGCTGGGCACAACAGCAGCGCGGGGGCAGCGGGTCACAAACCCAGCCCTTGCCCGAAGCACTGCTGGGTGAATTGTTGCCAGAGACTCCTTAAATGGAAAAAACTGAACACAGCAAGGGCTTGAAACACCTGTCAAAAATGCTGCTGCTGTTTATGACTTGAGAGCAAGTGAAAAGCAAAAGGGAGGAGGTTGCAGGGGGAGCTGGGAAAGCTGAGCTCCAGCTCTGCCCTTGCTGGAGCTCCTCTGCCTGTGCAGTCCCTGCTCAGGGGTGACAGTTACCTGCCACCCAAAGGCAGCTCGAGGTTTGTAGATGAAAGCCACTGAAAGTACATTTTGGGCTGCTACACTTGTCTGAGAGCAGCTCCTCTGTCATGCAACAATAGCTGTGGGTTTGTGTCACAAAAATACCTCGGGATCTGTTTACAGGCTATAAAGCAGAAATAGAGCAAAGCTGCCAAAGCAGTGGTGTGTGTTTGGGGGGTGTTCATCCTGGGGTGCCCGAGCTCCCTGACTGGGCATGAAAATCTAATACAAGACCATGGGAGCCAGAGCATGGACATCAGGGTGGAAAAGCCCAGGATGGCTCCTGGCTGGGGAGAACAAGAGCCCCCAGTGCTGGGAGGAGGGTGTGGGCTTCCCACTGCTCTGCTGTAAGGCCACTGGAGGCAAAACTCAGCATCCCCATAGGATGTTTATAGAGCCAAGTTGGTCCCTATTTGTCCTAGGGTTTGCACTTTTCCAAACCCTCCCCACTGAGCGTGTGTTATCTCACTTGGGAGCATTGGTTAGGAATGAGAAATCAGCAGGTTTTTTGGCCAAAGGAATTGTGCATAGAGGAAAATCAAGTTGTCCCTGGCCACACCCTACCAACTGCATTTTATACTGCCCTGTCCTGTTTCACACGTGCCCATCCATGCTGGATGCCACCAGCTGTCTCTGTTTTGCCAGACAACTTCTCTCAGTTCTGGGAAGAGCTCATGGTTTGTGCCCTGCACTGGCCGAGTCTCTAACATGTCCTGCTCGTGCTGGTGCTGCAGCAGGAGGGGAAAGGCTGTGCATGAGGAATCTGTGCTTCAGGAGCTGCTTTGGGCATTAATTCTTCCCCAGGAAGGTGTCTGTAACACTGGTGTGTGGCATCTGGAGAGTCAGAGATTACTTCCCTCTACTTTTGGCTCAGTGTGAGCAGCAGTTGTGGCTGCAGTGAGGGTGCAGGGATGGCAGTGAGGGTGCACTGGTGCCAATGAGAATGCAGTGGTGGCAATGAGGGTGCAGGGGTGGCAGTGAGGGTGCAGGGATGGCAGTGAGGGTGCAGTGGTGGCAGTGAGGGTGCAATGATGCTGCTGCAGAGCTCCCATCTCCTCTGCCACCATCTCCTCCACCTTGGTGTGCATAACCAGTTTTTCAGGGCTGGGGATGAAAGTTGCCCAGCATCAAGGGCAAAAGAAATACAGGTGAGCCCTTAGGTTAATTGGGATGAATCTGTTTCCCCCCACTCCATGCATTTCTGGAGTTTCTCCTGAAGGGGAGGTAGAAAGGATGTGTATTTCCTTCCTCTCCTGGTTTTAATTGTGTATTCTAATAAGGAACTGCAATTCAGACGCTTATTAAAGTCGCCTTGTGCTGCCAGAGTTGCTGTGTTTGATAGAAACCCCAGAAAATCCCCTGAACCGCAACGTGGGAATCCAATTCTTTTCACTTGATGAGACTGTAAACACATTTCCTTGGATTTGCAAGAACCATAGCAGGAGTTTCAATCATATGAATAAAGCAAAAGAATATCTGATAGGGAATATTCCTGCTTTGCATATTCAAAACTTGCAGCCTTATTCTTAGGCAGCATCTTTTCAAAGGAATGAGCCATAAAGAGGAAAAGATGCATTGCCCAGGGGATTTAGGCAAAGATCCTCCAAAATTAGCACAGTGGGGGGGTATTCTCTCCATCAAATTTAAAATATCCAAGTCAGATACCTGAATTTGGAGCCCACGTGCCTCCTGTGGCCAGTAGTGTCTCTGTGCTCAGCTCTGCTCCCAGTTCAATGCTCAGTGACCAGAGGGATCTTTGAAATTCAGCTGAAAGGAGCTTTGGGTTGGGAGGAAGGGTCTGTGCTGTTGTGGGTGACCTGGGGGGTAACTCTGCCATTCATCTTCAGTCCAGCTGAGCCCCCAAATTTTAGTACTTCCCATCTCACTCAAACTGGGCGCATTTCCCCCCCATGCAATCTGTTCTGGTGGCTTCAGCAGAAGAAAAGTATAAATATAAAAATAATCTGACCCATGGTGTTTGCTGTTGAATGAGAAATCCCATAATACCAGGTATCCAATGCTTTTTTCCCTTTTGTACCTTAAAAACAATTGGCAGCAGCTGATTCTATAAATGAATCCTATTTTGGTGAGAAAGTTCTTACATTTCTGAGGTAATTTCCCTGTCTCTTGTGTTTATGTTCCTTTACCACCTGGCCTGCGGAGTCCCTGCATGGCTGGCTGAAAAATGTGACTAGTTACACTTCCCTTCCCTGTGCCCTCTGGGAATACTTTCTTAAAAAAAACCAACTGTTTCCCAGACTCTTACCAATTTCCTTGGACAAAGCATATTCCAAAAAATGAAGCTCTCACCTCAATTTTTCAGAACTTTATGGTAACAAATATTAACTTTTGGTTTATCTGCATATAGAAATCTACAGCAAGTCAAAATATTTCCCTTTTTAGCACTATGGCAAGTCCTGATGAGGGTTCTGTTTATTCCATGAAGACAATGAGCAGGGAGCAGCGTGAGGAAGTCTTGCTGCTGCTGTGATAACTCCTCCCCGATGGATCCAGCCTCATATCTTGGTTTAGCACTAAAATGCTGACTTCAAGGACTGTTGGTATCTCTCCCCTTTGCTGTACAAACTCCTTAATGTGCAAGAAATTGTACATATGCAAAGAGGGGGGTGATAAGCAGCCGGCTGGCCCCGTATTGATCCCCTGGCATTTTGGCTTCTTCCCACTTCCACCAGCTCTGCCTGTGCCACTTTTCCGGAATCCGCTCGATCGGAGCATCTCACAAAGCCTTAAATGGGAGATAGTAGCATTTCTGATCTCATTTTCCAGTATTTCAGCTGTGCCATAATCTATTTACCACACAATTTGTGTCACTTTGATAAGCGGCTGCTTCAAGACTGCATTTATTAAAATCAAGAGCAGGGAGAGCTTTCAAGTCTCTCAAGTGTTGTAATAAATGTTTGAAATTAGTCATTACAGTGTTTGCCATGGTTCATATCATAGACTCTATCTAAATGACAAATGATCACAGCCTGGACATGCACTTTTTTATTTTTTTGGTGGTATTTTCGCAGTGGGCTGGAGATCAGGTTGGGATAACCCAACCCAAAACCACCAAAGTTGGAGGAGGGATGGGAAGGCAGGAGTGGAGAAGAGAGAAGATTTCACTAGGAAACCTTATCAGAGTCTCAGGCAATGGCTTTGAGCAGAGAAGTGCTGGCTCAGCTCTGATTTTCCTGGCTAAAAATGAAATAGAGCTGAAAAACAGCCAAAAGCCCCCAGAAGAAGCCGTGTAGGTTTTGCAATGCAGAGCAATTGGTTGTGACCGTGTCTGGATTATGCAAAGTTCAACTCTTCCCCCATCAAACAGCTCCAGGATGGGAAATTCACCTTGTTGCTCTGTTAAAGATGGCTTCTCAATGTGCTGGCCTGGCCAAGGGATGTGCTGATGTGGTCATTTAAGAATTTAAAAAACCAAAAAAAACCCCAGAAATCAAACAAAAAACCCCTTTGCTAAATACAGTTCTGTGTGTGTGCATGTATATATTCACCCATATACAGGCACAGACGTATTAAACACATACGGCACAGAAAAGAGACAATTATTAAGACAAATATTCTGTCTCAATTCATTTTGTTCTTCATTTTCCCATCAGGAATGTAATAGCTAAATTTATAGTGTTGAGCCTGGGCTATAAATTCCATTATTTTCAGTGACTATATCAATTACATCCCTCGAAAGGGACCCCAAGGCAAAGGGAGGAAATTGGAGACAAAAATCTTCAGAAGGGAGGATGCAGGAGGTAGAGGGGAAAAGCATCCCCTCCCTATTTTCTCCTTTCTCATTACCAATAACCAGCACCTTATCCCTACATAAAAGCCTGCTTGGTTCTCTGGTGCTTCAGCTGGCACCCAGGACAGTGCAACTCTGGTGACAAGTGTGTCACTGAGGAAATAATTGCAGTGCTGCACACACAGGTGCTGACTCAAAAGGGGAGCAGGAAATGGTCTTGTCTGAATACAAGTGGTATTTATTTTAGAGAAATTCAATTGTCAGAGAAGAAAACAAAGTTTTTTTTTTTTTTTTTGAAAAGGAACTGAGTAAACTACTCATCTCCTGTCCTCGAGCTGAAAATGATTTATTTTTTTTAAAGGTTTCTTGCATTGGGACAGGTTTGGAAAAAGGAGTGCACAGTTTCAAAGAGCAGAGTGCTGAGATGAGCATTTGTTTCTCTGGCAACTCCTACAACTTTTGTAAGGGTTTTACTATTTCACCTTCTCTCTTAGTGCAAGTGATTGAATTAGCTTGGGTTTTTTCAGTGGGATTGTTTTTATTTTCAGTGCCTCTCACCACATCACAGAGCTGGCCTGTGAAAGGCAGAACACATATTAAGGGAACACTAAAGCAGGAAAATTCCTTGTTAACATGAAGGAAAAGGAGCCTGTGGCAGGTGTTGAAGAGCTGGATGGTGCTGCAGACCCAATATGGTTTAAAACTTTATCCCAGGTGTATGCTGAGCTCAAAGTTCTTAATGTTCCAGAAAAAAATCTTGTTAATATTTCCAAATGGCAGAAGCTGCTGAGCTGCCCTGTCACTGCACAGGAGACACATGTAGGGTCCAGCTGTGTATTTATTTCATGTCCCTTCTGCACTGGAGCTGGATTATCTCCATGTCCATCTAAAGGCACCCAACATTGCTCCTTAGCTTGAATAACTCTGCATCACCCGAAGGTTTACACCCTCAGGACGTTTATGAGCAGTTTCTTCTGTCCTCAGCCTTCACTTGAATGGCTGCATCACTTTAAACTGGATTAATTGATGCTTTACCCAGAGCTCTCGAGGCTGCCACAGCGTCCAATAAGCGAGTTAACCCTGCTGGTGCGAGCTGCAAAGGTTTTGCAACTCTCCCAAAGCACAGAGTTCTTGCTACAGCAGATAACCTGTTTCTGCTGGCTCCTCTGGAAATGAGAATTACCCCAGGTGTGGTGTTTTAGCATCAGCAAGAATAAAAGGCTCAGAGGGCTCTGCTCTGGAATTACAGCTGTTTATTGTAAATCCGGTGTGGTGTTCTGAGGGTCCAAGGGAGTGAGGGAGGACACACCCTGATGGCTGTGGAATTCCCAGAGAAAGAGCAAGGGGAAGCTCTGCAGGGGTCTTTTAAAGGGAGGTGGGACCAGGGGACACCCAATGGTTCAAAGTGACCAGTGGAGAGCCGGAGAAGAGAGACCTTTCCAAGGACATGACCATATAGAGTCTTCCAGGGCATAACCACGCCTGGAACCTGAGGCTGGGGATACAGGTAACACAAGGGAAATGTGGGGTTTCACCACAGCTCAGGCAGAGAGTTCAGATATTGGAGGGAGAAGGTTCAGAGGGCATTGCCCTGGGGCTCTTCCCACCAATCCTGAAGCTCAACAGCAGAGGTTTCTGCCAAGTACACTGCTACAATAATCTCCCTCCTAGGATGGTCCTTCTGCTCCCCCCCACCAGGCTCCTTTGCAGCCTGTGCCTCTTCTAGTGACTCTCTTGGACAGAAGTGCTGAGAATTGCCAGATGTACCTTTTTTCTACTGGAAATGCTAAATGGTGCCTGCAGGTCTTCCAAGTGGTGACATTCCCAGAAATTCCTGTTCACCCCCCAGTGCATCCTCTCTGTGCCTGGTGCTGACCCTGGCAGATGGGAGAACAAGGGCCTGAAGGAGGAGGGAGGCTGAGTCCCTCGGAGAGAGGAGGCTCAGGAAAGGGTGACAATCCTGGCACTTGTGCTCCAGCCCCTTCCCCAGCTCTGCCCCCTCACTGGACACGCCCCAGCCCCTCAATGTCCTTTTTGTTGGGGCCCAAACCCACCCAGGATTAGAGGGGTGGCCTCTCCAGGGCCCAGCACAGTGGGGCAGTCAGTGCCCTGCTCCTGTGGCCACACGATTGATGGTACAAGACAAGATGCCATGGCCCTGCTTGGTCACCTGCCCAGGCACTTATCCAGCTGTGACCCTGGTCCTGAGCGCTCCTCGTGTGACCTGTGCCAGTTCCAGCTCTCTGCTCTGCCCTGAGCCCCTCTGCACCCTATGTGTGTTTATTTTAACTATGCTGTGGTCAATACACTAAAAAACATTGAATATGAAGAGTTATTTTGGTATCTCCATCAGTAATTTCCTTCCTCCTTGTGCTGTGCCCTTCAGTTTCTGTTGAGACTTTCACCCATGTCACAGATTCTACTAAATCCTGTCTTCTCAAGCTTAGCTAATGACAAATGCTCTATGGAAATCTGGATGAAACCTGCTGCATCTCATTTGCCTAGAAAATCTTTCAAGGAAAGACAGCAGGTTGGGGGGGTGTGGTATGTTGTGCTTGTGATAAATAGTGAACTTAATGAAGATTGCTGATGGACAGCATTGTGTACTAGAGTCCTTTGTTTCCCCCAGTATGAGATGGATGGTGGTATCCAGTATTTCCTCTGTATTTCTGTCTTGCACAATTGTCCACCGTGTCGTTCAGCCCTCTGCTCCTGAGCAGGAGCTGCCAATTTGTGCCAATAGCAATTTCCCACCTCCCCCATTCCTACTTTGAGGGAGTGGATCTTGAGATATTTTTTTAATATATTCGTTTATAATTAAAGAATATTGTATTAAGAGCATTAAGATACGACCTGCCTT
Source organism: Climacteris rufus (assembly GCA_013398175.1). Taxonomy (NCBI): domain Eukaryota; kingdom Metazoa; phylum Chordata; class Aves; order Passeriformes; family Climacteridae; genus Climacteris; species Climacteris rufus. The sequence continues at coordinate 711,347 of VZRZ01002844.1, forward strand.
ACCTCCATAAATACTTTTTTCCCCCCTACTTGCTGGGAAGGCTTTAAAAACATCCACTTGGAAATTCATGCAGATGATATTTAGACATGCAGATATGCACTCCTGTTTTGCATGAATGTTTGACCTTGGGCAGAGCTGTTCAATGCAGGATGGATGTGTTGTGGCTGCATTTAATCATCTGAAGCAGAGATGAAGCCTTGAAAAACCACATAGACCCAATTCCCAATTCCCAGCCTCTGGATGGTAATGAACTTCTGAGAAATAGCTAATCAATAAATTGAACAAAAGACTCAGGCAGCTAAACCACTTTGTCAGGGCCTTAATTACAATTGCAGAAATAAATCGGGAGGGGGGTGGTGGTGCTTGGGAGCCTTTGCCAGACAAAACGAACCCTTTCCTCTCCCGAGGTAACCCTTTGCAAACTGAGCAGCCTGCCTGGGTGTGAGCGCCGTGCCTTTGTGTGAGAGTGCACAGGGGGCCTGGCTGGGCAAATGACCCCAAACATGCTGCTGCCTCATGCCACTTTGGGCTGTCCCCGACCTCTGGAGCTGCTGGAGGAGCTGCAGTGAGATTCTGCTTAGCAGGAGGGATTCTACTTGCCCCTTTCCACAGGGATGGCATGAGGACGATCCAAAGCAGCAGGCCATGCCAGGGCAAGCTGGGCTGCTTCACTTGGGGAGAAAGCTGAAGATTTGGGACCAGATGCAGCCAGCAGGATCAGGAAGGACATCTGAGAGCAGATAAGAGAGATGGGAGCCAGGCCAGCAGCTCCTCTCACCCTGTTATCCCAGTAGTGCCATCCCTTGGCAGCAGCAGGAGTGAAGGGGAAGCCGGGGTGGAGGCTGTCAGTGAAGCCCTCGGAGGTTTGCTTGTTCCTGGCTCAATTATAGCAGCAGGCATTTCACGTGCATGTCTCCTGGCAGCGCGTGCTGCAAAACAAAGGGGGAGATCCTCGGGGATTGTCTTATAGACGTGGTTTTGCCTTAAGAAATATTACAGAATAACAATGCGCCCGGGTTGACACGGGCATGTTGAGGTGGGTTGTGTGCAGGAGAGTGGGTGTGTGTGGCAGAGGCTCAGAGGGCACATGGGGCTGAGGGAGAACAAAGATCTTGAGGAGTTTTGGGGTTTTTGAGGGGTAACTCTGTGGTCTGGGCACCATGATGCTGAATTACTCTTTGGGGATGCAGAGATGTGGTAACGCCTGAAAGGAGCATGTCCTTGGGAGTGTTTAAAATTGGACAGAACAGACCATTTTGTGGGACAGATTTAAACTCTGAGGAGGGTGCAGGGAGCTGGGTTGTGTCCCATGTGTGGTGGTTTTCACCCTTGCAGGGGAGGTAGTTGGTAACAGGCTCACTGCCCTCCTCTTCCTCACCTTCCACAGCTTGGGCTTAGCAGAAAGGAGACTTTTTGTTTCATTAACAAAAATCCCTTGTAAGACAAGGTTGTCTCCTGAATGGCTCTCACTGCAGGTGGGTGGCTCCAGCTGCTGTGACCTTCAGGGCTAAATGGGGCTTGGCCACCTTCTACTGGAGGGCAGCCACCAGCAGCAGGAGCTCAGAGTGTGCTGGGACCACCCCATTTCTCTGTTACGGGTGCTTGGGGTCCCCATCAAACAGCATCCCAAGGTGCAGTCCTTCGGGGGTGTCTGGGGGGAGACAGTCCTGAGGCAGTGGTTGTGTCCTGCAGCAGCCCTGGGACTCCCACCAGCACGAGCCTGGGAGCAGCGATCCCAGGCATGGAGGGCAGCAGTGCAGGATGCAGGTGTTGCACATCCAGGATGCAGCTGCCCCCAAAGCAGGGTAGGGTGAGGACAGTCCATTTTCCTGATGGTGATGGGTCAGCTTGTGCTGACCTGCAGCAGTGAGAAATCTGGCTGTGTGTGAATACTCTTGAACTTGTCAGAGATCTCCATGGCTGGGGGAAACGCGAATTAATGTTCATCCTGCAACTCTCCTCTCAAACCTTAACACCAGAGTCTGCAAAAGAACAAACCCCAGGTGATACAGACCCCATAGCAACCAGAGAACATCTCATGTTGTCAAACCCCAGCCTGTTTTAGGGCTTTTCTGGCTCAGGGCCTTGCTGAAGGAGCAGTTAGCACTTCTGCCTCCCTGCCAGCCTGGCTCCTGTTCCCTGCCTTTCCCATGGAGCCGGGGAATTGCTCTGTAATGAGGCAGCAGCCGCTGCCGCTGACATGAAACTGCTGGGAGTAAGGATAGCTTTCTGTGAGCTGCTCTGCCTTTGTGCCCAGGTTCTTCTTGAGGCAGCAGATAAATCTCCATCCCTGCACAGCGGGGATGCTCACAGAGCAGTCCCTGGGACATGAGTGAGTTGCTGCTGTCGGCGCTGTGTTTACTGCACAGATAAAATATTTACAGCTCCATCTTTGCTGTGAGATGTGACTCGTCCAGTCCTCATGAAGGTCATGGGAAAGTCAGTAAAATTTATTGATGGTTTATAGCACTTCTGTGCTGGAAAGCAAGGTTACAGTGTTATACACCTTCACTTGGCAGGCAGGGAGGGCTGGAGGGAGACAGGAGAGGGAGAGGAGAGCAGCTCATCATTGGCTTGATCCCCCAACCCCATGTGCTATTTTTAATTAAATGATAAGCTCCAAATAGCAGAGCATGTGCAGGGCTCCTAGCAGGCTGCAGCCCCACGTCCCAGCACCGGAGCAAATGCCATGTTTGCTGTGCTGATGCCGAGTCCTTCAGAGGGAGCAGGGTTTGTGTTCATGGCTGTGTGTGCACTGCTGTTTGTGCAGGGAAGTTGTGTTCTGTGTGGGAGAGTGGTTGAGCCATGCCTGCCTCTCGCTTCTCATTCATCCCGATTTCTGCCCATAGCCTAGACTGTACTGCACAGGAATAATCAGCGTGAAGATGGCTTCTGTCTTGGAGAACTGGAGCCCTCTGGACATGTAGGGACCTGAGAGCAGCTGGGAGAACCTGCAGTCCTCTGGTGTCTGGGGCAGGGTGGGCTGTGCTCTGAAACACCTTCGGGCATCCTCCTTCCCTCTGGGCTGGTCCTGCACCTCAGCACCTCTCTGCTTTATTCTCCTCTTGCCCTGCAAGGCTGTGAGCAGGTGGATGGGCATTTGTGCCCCTCTCTGCCTGGACCTGCAGGTGTGAAGGGCAATGAGACACCGAGGCAGCCTCTGGAAGCCTTTCAGGTGTGTTTTCCAGGAGCTCCTGAAAATGACTTGGCACAACACCCAGGATGTAAGACCCGTGCCAGATGCCACAGCCCAGCCCACAGAACACGGGTTCAGTGTCTGCCTGCAGTGATGGTGAGGTCAGACTTGTTTGCACTCCTTGCATTTCCATTTGGCACCTCCTGTGTCCCCCGTGTGCTCTCTCTTCCAAAGAAATGGGGAATGCTACCTGTGGGAGAGGACACGCTGTTCCCAACCTCTCCTGAACACAGCAGTGCCTGGCTTTGTGTTTTTGCAAAATGATCTGCATTTCAATGATCCACAATAAAACCAAGGGGTTTGGGGCTGTTGGTGCCTCTGCTCATGGGGTTCTGTGGCAGGAACAAGCTCAGAGGTGGCCCGAGCAGAGCAGGGGCTGGCCAGGCTGGTTTGGGGGTCAGGGCAGAGCTGCTGTAGCAGGAACAGACACAGAAACCTGACTTTTTCTAAGCCAAACACACCAGGTTATGGTGGAGGCTCTGGTCCACACCACTGTCTTTCTCCTCTGAGGGCTATGAAGTATTTATTTCAGAACCACAGCTTTTCATTTAACGAGGAAGGCTGGAAGTCAGATCAATGAGAAATGCAGGGAGAAGCTGGGAATGAAGTGCTGCCTGTTTCTATCAGTTCCTGGTCCTGTTTATAACCTGATAATAGAAAGGCTTCTCTGTGATCTTATTACCAAGAAGGTTTGAGTCTGAGCATGTCATAAAAAACCCCATCCAGCTTGGTGGTTGATAACACCCCATGCACACCAATGTGGAAAGTTAAAGCTGGCCAGGGCTTCCCATTGGGATGTGAGCATATTCCTGCAAATTCCCTCTCTCTCTGCTCCTGACCTCAGCCTGAAGAATGATCTGCTGGAAACCAAAGGCATCTGTCTGATCTGCTACTGGGGAAAGGAAATCTTGAGAACATTTGACAAAGAACGCAGAGTTGAAATTAAATATCGTAATGATATAAAACAGTAAGCAGATCTGCTTGACAGCCTTGACAGCTATTTGTTATAGAAAACAGCGTTTATGATGTCAGTCCTATAAGGGAATGTGTTTGAATTAAAATAATTACAGCAGATAGTACAACAAAGACTCCCTGTAGTCAATCATCCTTCACAAATACACTGTACAAAACCTTCCCAAATGAGTGAACGAAACGCAGGGACTGGAGCCTGGCAAATAAATACCAATAAGGAGCTGCACTACCAAGACAAGAGGGCTGCTTTCAGTCATCAGATTTCCTTCTCTTTTCAACCTGAGGGAGACAAATGTGGATTTTTCAATATTACTATTGTATATGTTTGCCCTTTCAGCTTCCAGCTACTTCCAGATAGGGAATTGAAAATCTTTCTGCAGAGACTCTTCAGCTTTTGGGATATTTCTTGTGTTCCTCCTCTCCACATGTCCACTGCTGTTGCATAATTTGATGTTTTCAAGGAGATTACACTGGTGAGCTTTCTGCTGAAAAAAATACCTGCAAAATGCCTTATCCTTAGTATCTGCACCCTGCATGCAGCACTGTCCTGTGGGCAGCGTCGGTCAGAACAAGATAAAATAGTCTAAGAGTTCCAAATTTTGAGTAGTAAAGCTTAGTTTGCAGTTGTACAGGCTCTACTTGAGCTCTTATCAGGTGTGTGAGTTTCTTTGCGCTTGGGCAAAATGGTTTAACAACTTTTCAGGAGACTTGGAGGGGGGATTTCACTCTAAACATTGAGAAACAAAAAAAAGAAACAAAAAAATAAAGATAAAAAGAAAACAAGAAAAGACAGAATGCTGTGGTGTCCAATGTCTCTGAAAATCTCCTGTCTGTCTACAACACACAGCAGGGCCTGAGCCTGGCCAAGGCAGGGGTGATCCTGCTGCTTGGGAGGCAACTCTTATTCTCCGTGGAGGAGGATTTCACTTGTAATTCCAGCTTTTTATAGTCTAAAAGTAATGCATTTTGCAATATTCACAGAGAAACATTAGCACTGAACGTCTGGAATCAGTGGAGGTTTTGTCCTTGCAAGCACACCTGAGCTTTGTGTCTTATTCTTAACTGAGTTTTGGGGCGCTCTGAGTGTTCATGAACATGTACATACCCTTAAAGTGATGCACCAGGGGTTCTTCTGCTGATGAGTTGAGTCTAGTTTTATGCAAACCTCAACTTTTTACCCTTCTGGATAAAAATCCTTTTGGATTGCATCACACATACTTTTTTTACCAGATTGTATAAAGTGATGCAGGTACTTTTTTCCCTGGGAACTTCAAGTGTTTTGCAGGTTTGCAACACTGGCAGTTTTTGCCAGCACTTTGGAGCTCTTGCACAAAAGCAATTACTGACATTTCTTCTCCTCCTTTCTTTTGTTTGCTCGTGGTCAGCCCTTCCCAGCAGCACATTGACTGCAGAGCTGTGCTCTGGGCTGCCCAGCTGGTGTTTTCACAGGTGTGCTGGGCTGCAGTGCAGAGTCCAAGAGAACAAACCAAAGAGAACAAGCCCAGTGAAAGCAGCAGAGATAACATTGCATTGTTTTCCTTCTGCATTCCTCGCCTTTCCCATTCTTCCCAAGAAATGCTGTCCCTACCTCTCTTGCCTCTGCATGTCTCCTGCCAAATATTCTCTTTATGGCTTAATCCTGCTGTGGAGGTTTGACAAATGAAAAGAGACACCCAAGAAAATAAAAATTTAAAATAATTGGTGCAGCCCTGTGTTCTCTGACTGCTTTAAGGTGAGAGGGCTTCAAGCAGTGGCCTGGTGATCTTCTGGGGCTCCTGCAGCCCATCAGTCCCAAGGAAAATCTGTCCAACCCTGCCTGTTTCAGCCCAGCAGCAGCTAATGTGTCGAGAACCAAAGTGAGCCCTGTCCTGCTGCCCGTGGCTGTGGTTGTGACCTGGCACTCTGCAAAGCCTGGCACAGGTCAGCTGTCCATGTGTGACACCCTGAGGCACCTCAGCAGCCGCTCCCGGGGGTTTATTGCTGTCCTGTAACTTGCTGAGGTCTGAACGAGCTTCAGTGAGCTCCTCTCAGGTAGTTTGGCATCACTTTAGCTCAGTTTTGCCTGTGTTGCACAGGAACATGGGATACAAATGCCCTGGGTTAGGCTGAAGTGTAAGAGACCCAGGTGAAGCCCTTGCCNGTCTCAGTTTTGCCTGTGCTGCACAGGAACATGGGATACAGATTCCCTGAGAGACCCAGGTGAAGCCCTTGCCTGTGTTAGGATGTGTCAGAGGGACAGTGACTCTGCCTGCTAAAGGGGTTTTGTGCCTCAGTGTTTCAGTGGCACTCTTGAGCCTCAGCATCCCCGGGCAGAGACAGAGGATCATTCCTGGCCTGGGGCTAAGAGCAATCCTGGAAAAGCCGCTCTGGAGCTCCTGCAGCCATCTGTGAATGCCCTGAGTCTGGGGTGCTGGTCCCAGCAGTGCTCCTGTCCTGTCTGCTCTGCCAGCAGCTCCAGAGATTCCCTCAGCAGGGCTTGCATGGGGTCATCTAAGCCACCAGGAAATTCCTCCAGTGTGAATCTGCCCATTTAGGTTGTTCTTCTTCCCTCTGCAACCTCCTGGGGCAGCATTTTCCAAAACTTATGTGCCCAGGGCTGAGGTGTTTTGTTAACCAAAAGGAGGGAGCCTGTCCCTCTTTCAGCCCGGAATTTGCATGGGTGACAGCTGCAATGAGGAGTTTTATTTAATCCCCTGGAAGCTGGGAAGGTTGGCAATTTTCCTGCCATCTCAGCTCTGCAAAAACCAGCAAATAGCTCCATAACCAGGAAAGATATCCTGCCTGGCTTTGCATTTCTTGCCTTCACGTAGTTTCAGTGAAACCCTTGATGCTATTTGAACACTGAGTGGGTTGAGATTTTTTTTTTTTTTTTTTGGTGCATAGTTTAATTACAGCAAGGCTGTGCACTGACTCTCCATTAATAATACAGTAAATTTCAGCAGCAGATTAAATTTCTCTAAAGTAGTAGATTGCAGGGGAAAGTGGAGGAAAGTCATGGTCGAGGAAAATAAGTACATTATAGGTCCTTTATTAGATAGAAGCCCATGGCATCAGGCAGACGGGTTCTTACAAACACACACATATGAGAAAAACAGGGACTGCATCAATCAGCTTATCAAAATCACTTAAAAGAAATGGGCTTCCGCTGAATGTGTGGAGCGCAATAAAACATCAGTGTAACACTGGACGTATATTAACTGGCACAGAGAGATTATGACATGTCCATTACCGAGCTTCCTCTTCCTGCTGGCTGCACAGAGGGCCAGATTCCTCCATAATGTGTTCCTCAACCTCCACCCCCCCTCCCAAATTTATTTTATGACCCTTGTTATAGGCAGGCACACTATAAAATGACATTAGAGCAGCACAGCCACATGAGAGATGCTGACTCTGCCCTGAACATCAAGTGTACTTCATGAGGGCTATGTAAATACTTTGCTAATTTAGTGTCATCTGAGAACACAGAAGAAATGAAAAGTGAATGAAAGCCCTACACAAGCACTTCTCATCTCCTGCTGGTCCCCTTCCAGCATCCCTGGGCTCTCCAGGGCCCACCCTGCCCTGCTGCCAGCTCTGGGGCTTGGGTCAGCCTTGGGTTGGCCAACAGTGGTACCTGAGCAAGGCTTCATGGAGATGGTGACAACCCCTGGCATGGGTTGGTGGAGGTTTTCTGTGGGAGCCACGGGGCCTCAGTGCATTAGAAGTTTAGTTAATGTGAAAGCAGTTCAGTGTGATGTGTGTGCACAGAGCCAGGAGGGATGGAGGAGCAGATGGAGGGCTCTGAGCCCTCTCGCATCAAATTTGTTTTACATGGAGGTGCCAGTGCTTCCTGGGTTAATAACTCAGATTATAAAACAGTCACTCAGTAGCTTCAGCCATTTATGCAGGTACTGAAATGGGGTTTAGTCTGCTACAGCCAAATGGGCTGTGCCAGCAGGGACACAGGGACAGGCTCCAGGGGCCTTTAGACCTGTGTGCTGGACAGATGAGATACCAGAGGGGATAGAAGTGTGTGTGTGTGTGTGTGTGTGTGTGTGTGCATACATATATAAAAGGCACCAAAAAAATCATTTTTAAAGCCACTTTTTGGCCCCAGCAACTGCGCTTAAAATCAAATGAGAGATGAAGGAATTTTTCAACCCAAATCATAAGAGACCCTGGGGGGGACACAGGATTATGGACACTTATAACTAATGCAAAATAAACAAGGCAAAATTATATGTAATTACTCCTAAAGTCGTTTGCTTGTTTCAGTAATTGACCTGTGCATTCTTTAATCTTTAATGCTCCTTTAAAATTCAGCCTCAGGGACTCATAACATTTATTGACGTTTGTCATGGTTAAGGCTCTGGAGGAACTGGGCTTTATTAGAAGTCTTCAAAGAAATATCAATTTAAGGATAAGCAGCATTAATATTTTGTACACAACATCATCTGCTCAGAAAGCTTTACTGGATTTCTTTTTGTCTTAGAAAAAGCAAGAGATGGCCAGAAAGGGCAGTGCTGGGAGTGGAGCTGTAAAGTACCTGCTGCTGATACTTTAGTGGATTTTATTAATAAAAACAAGAAGTTATGTGTTAATAAAATTTAAAAGGTTGATGCAGAAGACACTGATGTGCCTGTCCATGGTGGCAAGAGAGTTTTGTCCTGAGCAGGGTGGAGAGGGCATCAGCAGTGCAACTGGGGGAGTGTTTGTCTCTGAACATCTTCTGTGTGGCTTTGTCAAGTGTCACCTGCATTCTCCTTCTGCAGAAGGCCTGTCCTCCTTTCCCTGTCCCAGGGGTGAAGCTCACACACAGCTGCAGCTGTTGTGGACCCCCCAGTCCAGAGGCTCTGCACATGTCTGGCTGTCCACAGGGTTGGTGGGAAACTTTTTTTGTTGTTTCCACTCAAATTTTGTTGTTGGAGAACATCATGCAAAAAACCCAGCCAACTGGGGAGCAGCGCCGTGCAGCCTGACTGAAACCTGCTCATTTGCCATTCATAACCTGCAGAGGTGTGTGTGTTGGGAGAGTGAAACCCCTTGGCTATGAGAAGCTGGGAGAACATTGCAAATAGCTCAGGAAGTTGGTGCCATTGCTTTTTACACAGGTGCTGTTCTTTCCAGGCACTGCACATCTGCTTTGTCAGGTAATGGCTTAGGAAAAGCAGGCAGTTCATAGAATCCCAGAATGGCTTGTGTTGGGAGGGACCTTAAGGGTTATCTTTTTCTAACCCCCTGCCCTGGGCAGGGACACCTTCCACTACCCCAGGGTGCTCCAAGCCCTGTCCAATCTCACCTTGGACACTTCCAGGGCTGGGGCAGCCACAGCTTCTCTGGGCACCCTGTGCCAGGGCCTCCCCACCCTCACAGGGAACAATTTCTTCTTAATATCCCATCTAACCCTGCTCTCTGTCAGTTTGAAGCCATTCCCCCTCGTGAGTGTGCCTTTAGCTGTTTGCTAAATTTTTGCAGCAGCTCACATTTGTGCTTCCCTGACTGGACCAGGGAGAGGTGGGATCCTCTCCAAGCAGCCACTGGACTGTTCCCCCAGGAGCAGACCCAGCCTTCTGCCCAGGGTTCCCATGGCTGCTCCTCTGAAGGTTGTGTTCAGATGCCTGATGTGGGGGTGAACCAGTGCCCACCTTCCTTGGCTTCTTCATTGGGCAAAGGCTCTTATTAAAAGGTTGTTTTGCCACCCAATATCGTGTTGAGTTTCCTCCAGCTTTGGCACAAAGAACCATTTTTCCCCCTCCTTCCTGGGCTCAGTCAGGCCACCCACAGTATTTCTGAGCTTCTTGTTGATTTTCTTTCTCTTCCTCTGTCCTTGGGTTCCTCCTCTCCTAAAGCAGTGAAATCACCATAGGGCCAACTGGAAACCCCCTTGACACTGGAAATGGGGTTCAGCAAAGGGCATTTCCAATAAATTTGTCCTGCTTTTCTTTGAAGGGAAAAGAATCCAAGTGTTTTGTTGAAGAAATGAGAGCTTTAACAACTGGTATATCCATGGAGCTGTTGGAATAAGGGACTTGTGTTTAGATAGGGGCCAGATTGGGAACCCATGTGACTGAGTAGTCATTTTCAGAAATATTTGGGTTGCTGCCATCAAGGCTCCTCGTGGGTGGAAGGTTTGGGGACATCAGCAGCATTCTTAGGGAGCTTAAACGCTGTCTCTCTTTAGCTGTCCCCGCCTCTCCACCTGGTGTGACAGCAGAGAAGCTGCCATCAGGTGATGTTTTTGAAGCAAGGTATTCTTTTTGTCTTTCATGGAGACAGCTTCCCCCGCCCGCGCCTCAGCCGTGCCTGCGCCAGAACAAGGCTTCCAGCAGAGTGGCAGAGTTGAGCTGCCTCTCGCATTAAACACCAGAGATTTCATTAAATGGCAGAGGAGGGAGCTTGTGTGGAGGGGAGGCTCACCCCAGAGACATTACAGATTGTCTCATGCTATTTAAGTGGGCTAAAATTAGAGGGAAAGAATCTGCGGCTAATTGGACTTGTGCATTAATCATAGTCTGCTGCTGGAGTACTTCACCCATTAGAATGTGTTAATTTGGTAATTACAAGGTGAGGGGGAGGTCTCTCTTTGTAATCCAAAGCCCTTCTTCATGCTTATTGCACATATCAGACTCAGGTAGAGTGAGGGGTTGGAGGCAGGATTATGGCGTGGGGGGGTGAGCTCCCCATCACCACCTCCCACCCCACCCGTGAACACACAGGCTCCCCAGCTCCAGACACCTATAATTAAACTGGGTTAGATATTGGGAGCAGAAGGTCCTTCGTTCCAGTTAACAGGTAATTAATTGTATCTCAGTTTCCATTGTAATTCCCCCCTCCCTTGTTATAGGAAATAATGCAAATGTTCAGTGGCCTCCTGTGTTTGGGAGGGAGGAGTTCTCCTTGCTCCTCTTGTTCTAAGGTACCTCTGAAGGAGATTTTGGGGAGAACTGCCCCTGTCCCTGTGCCTATTGGTCTCAATTTGCAGGTATGATCCTGCAGCTGAGATGAAATAAATTGTTTCATTTCCCATCTCCCACAGATATGAGGAAGGAGATTTTACAGTGAAGGTGCTGAGGCCTTCACAGAGGTTGCCCAGAGAAGCTGTGGATGCATTCAAGGTCAGGTTGGATGGGGCTTGGAGCAACCTGGTCTGGTGGAAGGTGTCCTTGCCCACGGCAGGGGGATGGACTCAGCTGACCTTTGAAAATCCCTTCCAACCCAAACCACTCTGTGATTCTCTGACTCTGAGCCACACATTGAGTTGCCTCGCCCTTCAGGGCTGCCTTGCTCCTGCCAGCCTCCCTCCTGGCAGGTTTTGCTACATTCAGAGGTGCTTCATGAATCAGGGCAGATGGGAAAATAGAGAAGAGAATTAACAAGATGGGGAACGGGCAGAAAACTCAGGCAGGAAAATGTAAGAGACTAAACAGTGAGACAGCTAGTGCAAAATATGGATTTTCTGAGGGATGTAAAACACTAATGAGTAAAAACACTGAGATGTATGTGCTCTAATGAGAAGCAAATCAAACTGGAGCTTGCAAAGCAACACTGCCTCCAGTGCCTTTATTCTGGCAGGAGGCTCCGTTCCCAGCTCTTCCCTCAGAGATGCTCAGAGAGGAAAAGCCCCTTCGTGTGAGATCTCATTTTCCCCTCTCCCTGCCCACTTGCTGCTTTACCCGTGGGGGCAGCAGCCTTTGGGGGGGATGTTTCCCACCCCACCTTGAACCTGGGCAGGGCAATGTTTGTTGGAGGGACCCTGCAGTGCCTGCAGAGCCCTGTGCAAACCCGGCTGCCGTTCCCAGCCCATTTCCCAGCCTATTTCCTGGCAATTGCAGCTGCTCTGCAATCTCTGCAAAGGTCGCAGCCGCTCGCCATGAGTGACTTGAGCTGTGATGTATTTGTGGGCAGCCCCAGCGGTTGCAGGCAGCCCTCACAAACAGTGACCTGAAATCCTGACCTCCACAAACCACATCATTTTCCACTTGGGCACCTCCAGATTGGTTCTCCGGATCTGCAGAACCAGAAGGCCAGTTTTGACTCCATGGCAATAATTTGCTGGCTCATTAGCACTAACTCCTTAAAGGGGCACCTTTAATGTTAGTAAGCCTAAAAATGTGACCTATTTCCCCCTCCTCTGTTACAGCTCCTTGCAAATTCCGTGTGGTTAATCTGTGTGTGCTCTCATGTTTCTACACCTCCTCAAACATCAGCAGTCTTGTGAGCAAAATACAAAACCTGCCCTAAAATGGACCCAAATGCTGTGACACAGCCAAATAAAAACCTTTCAGAATATATTTGGTTTACTAATGAAGGAACTGGTGGTAGAGGAACACAAAGGGAGCTCAGCCTTCTTCTGAGGTCTGTCTGCTCTCTGGTGTCACAGTTTGGGACCATTGAAGGGCATCTTTGCAGTAAAATACTTCACAATAAACCAACAGTAGATGCCAAGGACAGGAAGTGTATTTATAGAACAGATTTTAATTTTATTAAACTTGTAGAGAGTTGCACTAAACTATAAGGAAAGCAATTGTGGTTAAAACAACCCAGTTTTTACTAAAAATTATTTGCCTTTTCTGAAACCAACACTGGAAGCCGGAAGTGTGAGAAGGATCCTTTTAGTACTACAAACTGTGTATGTGGGCTACAGGCTGTACCCATTGGAATAAAGTGATTACCACCCTCATTAAGTGGATAAAGACCATCCACTGACTTCTATTTTGGGGATGACTAATGTGAATCCGCGCTCAACAAAACGGATGATGAAGGGATAATTTTGTCGGAACAGATTTATAATGCACAGTGACTAGGTGTGAAAGGCACTTCCTCTGTCCAAGGCACTCTGCACATCCAGGCTGTGCTTCTGGGCTTAATTAGCAGCACCCACATCCATCCTGAGGAGCTGGTGCTCTCCAGGCCTTCAGTTCACTGGTGGTAATCAAGAGCTTTTAACTGCCTGATCATGGAATCGTTTAGGCTGGAAAAGACCTTTAAGAGCATGAGTCAAAGCACTGACCCAGCACTGCCAAGGCCACCAATAAACCATGTCCCCAAGAGCCACATCTGCATGGTTTTAAATCATGGTCATTCCACCTCTTCCCTGGGCAGCCTCTTCCAGTGCTCGACGGCGCTTTTGGAGAAGAAATTTTTCCTGATATCCATCCTAAACCTCCCCTGGTGCTCCTTGAGATTATTTCCTCTTGTTCTGTTATCTGGGAGAAGAGCCCAACCCTCCACCTCCTGTCAGGTGGTTGTAGAGAGCAATAAAGTCTCTCCTCAGCCTCCTTTTCTCCCTTGAGGCTCCCCAGTTAACATCCAAGACTTCACTTGCTCACCAGCTTTGGCTTTGTACCTCTCCAGAAATGGAGCTATTTCTGGATACAACTCCATTCATTTCTTCAGTGATAACACTTTCTTTATTTTTTTAAATTAAGCTCCTCAAAATTATTCAATTCTGAGAAATTTGTTTCAAAATTGAAAATGCAATTTTGGAATTCTGAATATACAGTTTGATTGCCTTATGCTTTTATTAACCATTTTCCTTATATCTCTGTTTTATTTCATGACATATCAAACTGGCAGATGCCTGTTACAGAAGGTGTAATTCTTTGCAGAAGACAATAAATTGTTTTGATCAGTGTTTAGTAGATGCCATTACTTCAAAAAGCAGCTTTTCACCTACTATTCACCTACTATTTTGGTAGGTTCACTGTAGTCACAACAGACAAACTAATGCATAATTATGGTAAATAAGGGAATTAAATATGTTTCACTTACATTTTGGGCTGTTCTTCAACAGAAGGCTCTACAAAATGCCATCTTTTCACAGGAAATAACTCAGTAATAATTTTCAGTGACTGTTTTCCTTACAAAATCTCCTCCCTGTTTGCTTTTCTTGTGAGTCTGGAGATGCGAGTGAGCTTGTGGGGTCCTGCAGGGCTGATCTCTGTGTCTCCCAGGCTGGTGGTTCCTGCAGAGCTCTTGGTTCCTGTTGGGTTGCAGAGCTGTTGGCACCCCAGACTGTTGATTTTTATCAGAAAGGATGCTGTTCTCTGCCCCCAAGGCTGTGACAAACCCAAGGGTGTGAGCTGAGCTTTGGGGCTTTCCCAGGGCAGTTCTGACGCCAGCCCAGGTCAGAGGTGCAGGTGACCGTGTCAGCCACACTCACTGCCCATCCCCTGGACCATGAGGCAGAGCAGGCAGGGCTCTGCACGGCCAAACACCTCACCCAGCCACCACATCCCCTGTGGGGTGGGTTGTTTGCCCTGGTTTTATGGACAATCCGTGAACCACAGGGGAGAAAACGCCTCTGCAATGTCCTGAACTTGTTCATACAGCTCTAGCTGCATGTGGAAGGGATTGATTAGGCTTTGGCAATGTTATAGATGGTCCAAATTGGAGTTGACTTTTGTATATTTGAAAAATTAATTATTAATTAGAATAAGTTGTTAATTAGGATGGTGGTTGGTATTAATGTGTTACCATGTTGCCCTGCTTTTTGCAGCTGGATGTTTTTTACTTTCTCTCTCACAGTTCTTTCCTGTAAACATAGCTATGTCATTGTAATTGTATCTTATCATTCACATTCCTTTCTCATGGACACAGAACCTTGATGGACATTTCCTTTGACCACTGTAGTTGAGGGAGGAAGAACTGATTTCCTCCAATGAATAGTGATTTCCAAATGGATATAAAAAATAAAGAAGGTGGGTCTTGAGGCCCTTCCTTCCTTTCCTCTGATCCTGGACACAGGTGTCTCTGGCTCTTCCTTTTGTGTCGCTGCTGTGACATTACCATAGTATTATTTGGGTTATTTTGCTGTACTTACCAGTTGTGGTTGTGTTCCTGGTTGGTTGTGTGGTTTTTCATTTATTTTTCTATTGATTTTCAAATAAAATGTATAAATATAATGGAGCTAAGATGGTGATTGGGAGCTGAGAGCAGCATTCTAGAAAGTTCTTCTCTAGTGTCAATGAGGACATCAGTCTAGAGTAAAAGCGCAGTCCATTGCCAAATTGGGCACCCTCCATGAGGCAGAGCAGGGATAGACTGCCCCAGAGAGGTGGAATAAGGGATGATTGGACAGAAGTATCAAATGATTTGATTGACACTGAGGGGATATAAAAGAGGCTGCACAGCTCCCAGAGGATGTGCCTCTGGCTGACTGCCATGCACCTGGTACTGCTCTTGGTCTTGTGATGTCCCCTATTGTTAGTTTTTACTTTTATTAATAAACAGTTAAATTTTTCATAAGTGAAGCGTCGTTCTTCACAGCAATAAGGGGGAATCTCCACTGGGGGGGTCATAGAGGAGCTGCATCCTCATAAGAGCTCTGCCAGCACCCTCAGCCTCACCAGCTCGTGCAGTTTGCTCAGTGGCCCAAGTCCTGCTGCCCAGGGATGGGCAGGGATGAGATGGGATGGGATGGCAGCACTGGGATGGGGGAATTGCTCTCATTGCCCAGACATTCACCAACTCAGCTGCTCCCTCACATATTTCACAGCAGAGACACTGAATGACTCCAGCTCCTCCAGTATTCCCCTTGTTCCAAGACATCAGGGCTGTTTTGGGGACTTTTCCTTCCCCAGCAGGCCCTGGCATGGGCAGGGGCAAGGCAGTGCTGTGGCCAGGCTGCCAAGGAGGGCACTGCCTGCCCACCAGGAACAGCCCCAGGGCTGAGCCTGCCCTGCCTGTGGTCCCAAAGAGGATGGTGACTGAGCTGGGGGAGGAAACAAATGATCTGACAAAGCCTTGTAGATATACCTGAAGAATATTTGATGTTTTCATTTAGGTCAAAGATTCAAACAAGTGCAAACAAAATTCCTTTTTTCATATTGTAAGTTCTCAGCAAGTTCCCTCTCTCTGTACAAACTCAGTGTTTGGGTTGAGCTTACAGCAAGACTAAGATTTTGTTTACTTTGAGAAAACACCTTGCCATGGCACTAAGAAATAGAAGTAACTGCTCAAGAAGTGTTTTGTGTGTTTGGGTTTTTTCCTCCACCTGAGTATTTTTGAGATTCCATAGTAAAAATGTGTTTTGGCCTGTTTTTCATACAGCCACACCACCGAGCTGGAACCTGGGTGTGTGTGTGCATTTAGGGGGGTGTGTGTGTGCTCTTTGGGGTGAGCTGCTGCTGTCTTTAGGGAAATGGCACTGAGAACCTGTTGTGTTTTCAGCATTTTGTGCAATCACATTTTCTTGCACAGAGCAGATGTCATAGAGTGTAAATCTGCAGTGTTAGTGCTCTCATACCCCTAATGCATCCTGCCAGTTTTCTCTGGGAGGCCACTGGTAATTAACTGGTGATGTTGGTTTTTTGGGGTTTTTTTTTGGTGGATATTCTCAGAAGGAACAGAGGGATGTGAAATTGGGCTAGATTTGAAATCTGTGATGAAGAGTGTGCTCTGTATTTGCTGTGGTTCCCATAAAAGCATCCTCAGGTCCTCAGGAGTCAGGCAGATTGGACCAGAATTTGGGTAAGTGTGGAGCACAGGCCTGTGCTGCTTTGCCCCACTTGTTCTCTCCATATTTTTGATACTGAAATAAAGCAGCAAGGCTTTATTTGCCCAGCTGCAGTGGAAGGGAATGCTGGAAAGGCACCACCGAGTCCTGATTCTTCCTTCTTTCCCTTAATTGTGTCCTTCGAAAGCAGAGTCCTCTAGTGCTAAAAGAAGATGATGGCAAACTGCCTTGTTAACCTATTTTAAGTAAATCTGTATTGAGTTTCCTGCTGTGCCTAAAAGCTGGAAGTCCCAGTAGAGTTTTATATTTTATCCCTGCACTAGCTTTCTCTGGACTTTAATTCTCCACTTCCTTTTTCTTCTACCCCAAAAGAAATGCAAATTTAATTTCACAGGAAATAAGGATATACTTGAATAAGACAAGATTTTATAATTTTTTTTGCCAATGTCTCTGTGTCTCCCACTGGTTAGCAGCTGATTTTGAGGGATCTAACATTTTGCCTTTCTTAAAACAAATTCTTTGCATACAGCAGCCTCCCACAGACTCTTTTGGCACAGAAAAGCAAAAGAATTTTAGAAGGGAAAATTCTGCATGGAAGAATAGGACAGTGCAGGCCACCTGTATGGTATTAGGAGGAGATGAGGGAAAAGATATTGCTGATCTGTATTAATAATTAATTTAATTTTCTATAGCCCTCTTATAAAAGTTCCTCAACAAATTTGCAGAGCGTATAATATATGTATCACTGAATTGTAGCTATTTCTGGAGTACTTCATCTGTTCCACTGCAGACATGGGGATGGTTTTTAATAGTTTAGGTCAGTAAGTCATTATGAAAGCCTCCACTGAAATAATACACTTGAAATAATAATATTGGATATGGGCTATATTGTTAAAGGGGTTTTTTTTCTTTTCTTTTCTTTTTTCCTTCATCATAAGTTCCTGCTTTCTTCCCCTTGTGAAATGACATATGGGTGGCAGCGATAGCCACTGGACCTACAGGGAGCATTGAGTGCATATTTAACTTTCTGTAAAGGGGATTTAGCATGAGAATATAAAGAATGAGATACAGCCATGGTCTGCCAGAAAGTGCTCCAGCCCACGTGTCCCTACCAAATAAAAATATCCAGAGAGATTCTTATTGGGGGGTTTTATTACTCATCACAGCGGCCCAGACACTGGCAGTGTTCTTCAGAGAAAAATGTGCTGCCTGTTGGTCTTGATGGTAAATTTTATCTGAAATAGCTGCCTGGGAAGAACACAAGCTCCTCAGCAGCACCCTGGGTCACAGCCAAGCTGGCCAATGCCCACCTTGGAAAGCTTTTGAACTTTGGCAGCAGGGCTGAGTCTGGCTGTGCTCAGCCAAGCCCCAAGCTGCAGCCCAGGCCTATCCTCACCCTTAGGCTCATCTTTGACTGCTTGGCTAATTCAGGACCAGAATTATCCCTACATCCTGTAAGATGCTTGTTTTTATTTTCACCTTCTCCTCACCAAACCTCCAAACTGGCTCATTCCAGGGCATCTGGCAAAGCTCTCCAGCAGCGCTGTCACTGGCAGAAAGGTCTGGGCAGTGGGGTAGAGTTGGGAAATAGGATCTAAAACACAGGAGCAGCAGCCCAGGGTGATGGGAGTGTGGCTAGGCAACAGCATAGGGAGAGGAGGAATGATCTCTCTTTGTCAGACAGCCGAGCTGTTAGAGGTTATGAGATTCTTTTATTGCACTAATTTGCAGTGCAATGTGCTGACATTCTCTCCCTGTTGCACAGAGAATATATAAATTATGCCTGCAGGACGATTAACTGTTTGTCCAGGCTAATTGTCAGTATTAAATCTTGCTCAGTCACAGTTTTAAAGCTTAATTTAAACTCTCTATCTTTAAGGAATCTGCACTCCCACTCCCCCTCCCACCACGGGGAAAAAAATAATAAAGATTTAATGGTTTAAGTCAGTTCCCTTTGTAAGAGCTAAAGTTATAATTGGGTGTGTGGATCGTGGAAGCATCTGCACACGATGAGCCTGTGGAGTTTTCCTTTTGCTTTGGCCGATAATGTTCATTTCAAATCCCATTGTCTTTGCTACCCTGTATTAATTTCTGAATTATGTATTATTGTTCTGAGACCCCGGAGCCACAGCTATTCCCCACATCTATTACTGCATAAATCTTTGCTGTGTGCTTAAACCAGCAATGATTCATCCTGAAAGATGGAGAGCAACACCAGCGCCAAAGAAAAATCTCTCTCCCGGTGCAACGGGCACAATTCCAGTGCTCAGACTTTGGAAGTGGCTGGGGAGGGAGGGCAGGCAGAGCTGGCTGTGGGGAGCTCCAGCAACAGGCAGGAGAAGGATGGAGCCCACTGTGGAACTGGGCACTGCATCCTCACACAGCGCAGGGCGTGATCTGCTGCTGCTGCAGGGACAGTCCTGGCTGTGCTGCTGCTGCCCAGGGGAAACTGCAGCTCTTGTGGCAGAGCCCTCTGTGTGAACACCGTCCTCGTGGTGCCACAGGAGATAAACATCACTGGCCACACTGGCAGAGATTGTACATTTTCAGTTATTTGTGTTTTTTTCTATGGTCATTCTTAATTCAGACCCCTGTAAAGAGAGGCAGATGTATGCAGTTGGCCCATCTCCTCCTAAAATTTGTAGCAGCAGAGCTGTGAAGTGCCTGTTTCTCATCTCTGCTTGTCCCCAGACTTGATTTCCTGAAGCTCTGTGCCAGCAGCATGGGTTTAGCTGTCCCTGTTGGAGCCAAATTTGGCTGTCATGAGGCTGTTGGTGCCCTCAGCATGCCTGGGTACCCCAGTTAGCTCTGTGTGGTGCAGTTCCAGTGAATGAAAGCTGGCCTCACACCTTGGTTTTAAATGTACCTAACTGCATTTTTGTGCCCTTGGTTCAGTTTGACATCACCATGGTCTGCCACGAGCCTGGTACTGACCCCACAGCTCGGGGACACCTGGCTGGGTGAGCAGCACTGAGGATCACGGAGTCACAGGCTGGGGTGGGAGAGAAGGGACATTAAAGCTGATCTCATTCCCTCATGCCATGGGCAGGGACACCTCCCCCTATCCCAGGTTGCTCCAAGCCCCATCCAGCCTGGCCTTTGACACTGCCAGGGATGGGGCAGCCACAGCTTCTCTGGGCACCCTGTGCCAGGGCCTCCCCACCCTCACAGGGAACAATTTCTTCCTAATAGCCAATCTAACTTTGTCTTCTTTGATTCTAAAACCATTCTCCCTTGTCCTGTCACTACATGCCTTTGTCTGAAGTCCATCTCCAGCTCTCTTGGAGCCCTTTAGGCACCAGAAAGGGCTTTAAATTCTCCTTGGAGCCTTCTCTGGTCCAGGTGAACCCCCCCAGCTCTCCCAGCCTGGCTCCAGAGCAGAGGGACTCCAGCTCTCAGAGCATTTCCATGGCCTCCTCTGGACTCTCTCCAGCAGCTCCACATCCTGCACTGACTGACCTGACATGCCAGAACTGAGGACTGAGGCTCCAGAAGGTTGTCAGGGAGATTTTATTTCATGTTGTGGTTTCTGTAGGACACATTGGCATTGGAGAACTTGGGGGCTTCAGGCTTGAGCCCTTCTGGGTTTTACTTGATCTCTGGAAAGACTTTAACAGGACTTTACTTTCTAGAGAAGTACAGGAGAGAAGGTGCTCCCTGTGCTGTTAATGTGTGCTGCAGGGTTTGTTCATGTGCCAGGTCAGGGCTGAGCATGTTCTCCCTGGGTGAAAGGGGTCAAGCTCTTTGTGACCTGGGGCTGGTGGTAATTGAAAATAAGGTGGCTGTGAGTAGAAATGAGCAAGGTGATGTGGTGGCATAACCAGCCTGGTCCCTGTGTTCCTGCAAAGTGACAGTGGTGACAGCCAGGAGGGAGAGTTGAGAGGCTGCTGCCTTGCACAGCTCATGACCCCAGTGTTGCACTGCGTGGTGGGGATGAGATGTGGGATTACTGAGCACAACATCCCTCCCCTCTGTGTGCTGATGGGTCAGGGTTGGGGTAACCCTGCAGGTGTGATCCAGGGACTTTTCCTGGAGAGCTGGGAAAGGTGACCAGGTCAGTACCTGCAGGAGAAAGCAGCCACCTGGGAGCTGAGGAGGAAACAGCTCCCACTAATCCTGCTCCTTCTGACGTCTTGTAGAGAAACAAAAGAGCTTGTGTTGTTCTGCTCTGTTAGAGCTCCCTTTACCTGTGACAGCTTTCCTCACTTCTTCTCTGAAACCTGCAAAATTAGGGTGAGTGAAAGGTGGGGGAGGAGGAGGAGCCAGGTTAGTCTGGAAGAGGAATGCCTGATAGAAGCCCCCAGGTAGGAGAGGAGAATCAGCAGGTGAGAAAGCAGGAGGGCTGATCATCAGCCAGCCCTGCTGCAGGATGGCACAGCAGTGCCAGTGTGACAGGAGAACGGGAATCCTTGGCCCAGTTTGCAAAGAGGGACAAAAGGGAGGATTTCCAGAGTTGTGTGCAGGGCAGGGCACCCAGTCCCTCTGCTCTGCCACTGCTCCAGGCCCTGGGGAGCTTTGGTGTGAACAGAGAGATAACAGCTCACTGCCTGGCCCCAGGGACTGGGCCAGAGGATTTGTTGGTTTGGGTGGCTGGGATATTATTAATAAGAAAAATTTGCTTTACTATATCTGTAATTTTAGAGCAGCCACTCAGGTCCCATTTACTTCCACGGTGCACAATTCCTGCTGCCAGGTCTAACTCCTCTGCATACAGCTATCTAGATGCCCATGGGATTATTTTGGGGAAACCACCTCTGGTTACTCCAAAGAGGAGGTGAGCACTTTTTGTGTGTGAATTTGAGTGGCCCTACTGTAAATTTAACTTTTTTTTAAAGCAGCAGGATGGAAGCCCCATACTGGGAGAGGCTCTGGAGTCTCCAGGTGGCACGAATCCATGGCTGCCAAGAGCAGGACCAAGGATTTTTCCAAGGAGCAGACCTTGACAAGAGGTTTCTGCCTAATCCCAGCACCCAGCAGCTGGTTTATGCCCCCCCAAAAGGTTGTTCTTTTTTCTGGCTTTCATCCCAGTCATCATCAAAATTACTATTCCCACTCTCCACCAGAAATCTCTCATTCCCTTTTTTGTGGCTCAGATCTGATGTTAGCCAGGTTTGACTGCTCAGGTGTGAAAACAGGAGATAGGGCAGCAGTGATGGCAGGGCTTCAGGTCTGTCTGAAATCCCTGACTGCCTCCACAGGATTGTGCAGTGAGAGAGAGTAAATACAGGGAAGGCAATGCCATGCTCCTGCTGGCTTGTTATTTCAGGCAGCTTTTCCTTTTTTACAGCCTCTCTTATTTGTCTTCCCTCTGATGGGGGAGACAAGTTAGGGTACAGCTCTAGATGGAATATATTTGTAAGCAGGCAGTAACAGGAGTCCTTAAAACAGTGAAAGCAGCGTGTGGGGAGGAAAATAAAAATAAATACCTCTCTTAGGAGAAGAACAAAAGAGAGGGGCTGAAATACCTGGGTTCACAGCCCGTGCTGGGGGAGAGTGTGCAGGGGGAGGGCTGCTGTGCTCAGGCAGGGGAGATGCTGTCTTTAGCATATGCTCTGCATATTTTACTGCCAGAGAAGATGTGGCGATGATTTAATATGCAAAGGTAGATATGGCATTGATATGCATCCACACTGCATAACATGTGCATACATATTTCAAAGGTGCTCCAGGAAAGTGCCTCGCTGAAGGCGAGCATTTATCAGGCTTGCGGTCAAACGCTGGAGACCTTCGCAGCCTTCGGAGATCCTGCAGGAGGAGGAAAAACAACACGTCTTGATTATTATTAGTGTTTTAAATACAAAATTGTCAAGATGCTGGGGAGCAGGGAGAGCAGGGAGCACTTGAGACACGCTGAGTGATGTGCTGGGGAGCAGCCGCGGGTAAACAAAGGCGGCAGCAGCGCCGGGAGAGACGGAGGCAGGAGCCCCAAAGAGAGCATCGTTCACCTGTGGCCCAGCTGGCCACTGCTCAGCTTGTGCTCGAGCCCCAGGAAATGTGAGGAGCCTGTCTGAAAGCTCTGCAGTTGGGGTGGGTGGATTTACCCTCTGGTTTTTGTGGTTTGTTTTATTCCGGGACCAGAGCTCAGCTGCGCTGGAAAAGGGGGTTTGGCACACACCGATGTGACAAGAACAGGGGCACACGGCCCTGTGCCCCTCACCTCTCACCTGGGACTGCCCATCTTGCCCTGGCACTGCTCCCTTGCTCCCTCCGTGGGGACAGCAGGCAGAGGGGCTGCACCCACCGGGGGCAGGGACCCACCAAGATAAAACCAGGCCAGCAGCTTCCTGCTCGAGCTGGGAAACACCTCAGAGCACAGCAGCGTCACACTGGGGTGTGCCTGGGGTGCTGTTGTTGTGCCCCCAGCCCGGCACAGTCCCGGGCTGCTGAGCCCCTGGGGGCGGCGGGAGCACAGCAGCGGGGCAGGATGCAGGATGCTGTGCAGATGAAAGCACAGACAGTTTGTGTTTGTTTTGCTTAGTGACAGCTCTAGATTTTAATGTTTGATCACAGCAGGCAGGGAGGTCCTGCAGGGATTTCAAAAGATACTCTGTCCCCATGCACCGACATGCATTTTCTTTACATTAAATGAGTGCGTCTCGC
Source organism: Climacteris rufus (assembly GCA_013398175.1). Lineage (NCBI taxonomy): Eukaryota > Metazoa > Chordata > Aves > Passeriformes > Climacteridae > Climacteris > Climacteris rufus. Next base: position 734,551 of record VZRZ01002844.1, read on the forward strand.
CTACCTCGCTGGAAAAAAACTCGTTTGGGTTTAATGCAAATTGGGCTCAGTGCTAGCATGAGACACATTTTGCTGCTGGGAGGAATCTGCCCTGCTCTGCTGTGCCTCTAAAGCCTCTGTCCACCAGCTCTGCAGTGCACTGGAGCTCCAGTGCCAGGGCAAGGGTGCTGGGCCCTGCAGTCCCCAGCGAGGTGCAGGGGTGACACCCGCCCTCTGCCAGACCAGGCTCCCACCAGGACTGCCTGCTTGTCCATTTTTGGGAGCTTCACCTCACTTCAGCACTGCAGCACTCATTTCTGTGGCGTGGCAAGCCCAGGTTTGTGCTTGTCCTTCCTGATGCCCTCCACTCCTTTGGTTGGAGCAGCTGTAGGAGATGAGCTCTTTGCTGGGCACATCCCAGGTTTGGAAGCAATGCCGAGGTGCCTGCCCTCATTGCAAGCCCCGGGTGCCTGGCTGTGCTGAGCTGCCCACGCTCCACGGGATGGGCTCCTCTGCTCAGGCAAAGCCGGCTCCTTTGTCTCTTGGAGAGATTCTGCAGTGTGGCTCCTGCCAGTTCAGCCTCCTGCCAGCACCTTCAGACGGCCAGAGAGGGACGGGGCAGGGTTTGGTGGCGGTGGCCAGGGACAGCAGGGGCCGTAGCTGGACAGCCCCTGGGGAGGAGGACAGAGGCAGCAGCGAGGTGTGGAGAACAGGGAGGATTCTCCACTAATGACAGCGGGCAGCACTCCCACTGCCGCCGAGGCCACTGCAACTCCAGCGCTCCTTAATTATCTGGAATTATAGCGCTGCTCTCGCCCTTTTTATGTTACGGTGGAAGAAATCAGGACATACATTAATTATCTCATCCGTATGTAAAGTGTCACATATAATTTTCCCAGAGCAAAAGGTTCTAGCTTTAAGACCCGCATCGTCTCTTAATAACCATGTGTGAGGGAAGAAAATAATATCCAGATATATGATTATTACAGTGGTGGTTGGCCACTGTTGCTCCTCTCCCTGCTTTTGGGGCAGTGTCTCTTACAGAGCCTTGCACTTGCAGGGTGACCTTTAATCAGCCCCAGACTGCAGCCTGTGGCCTGGCTGGGTTGCAGGGAGTTGAGAGCACAAGCCCCATGCTTGTGGCTGCTGCTGTGGTGGAAGTACAGTCTGAATCAGGAACACCTTTCAGTCTCTTATGAGGTGTGTTGGTTGCTTTTTTCCTCGTCTGCATATGGAAAGGAGGGGAAGACCCCACAGCATCCCTTTGACTAAGACACATGGCAGCTGAAGAAGTCGATTAAGAAAATCAGTATTGCATTTATTAGCCTCCATCTATGATGCATGGTGTTATGCTAATATGCATGAATTAATTACTGTTCTTAATTCAATTGAATTAATTTGATATAACTGATGTGTGCAGTGAAGATTTGTGGCAAGAAGCGCTTTTAAAAGGTGTTGCAGACAGGGGCTAGGTTGATGGGAGTGGGAGGGGGGGACTGGCTCTGCAGCAGCCCCAGCACATCTGTTTGCACCACCTGATGCAGCACAGGAGCCAAAAGACCTCTTTATCCCCAACTTCCCCTCCCTCTGTGGTCTGCTTGTGCCTTCATCCCCTGCTGCAATTGGGAGCATCCTAATGCTGCAGTAGGAGACTCCTGCTGGAGGCAGGGGAAGAGCGAGGTTGATTTTTGGGTAACCTGAAAGGACAGAGGGAAGGGGATGATACAGACCCATCTGCAGGTGGGACAGGAACCCAGTGTCCAGCCACAAGGAGCAAAAAGGAGGGAAACAGGGTGAGAAAGGAAGGAACAGAGAAAAACAACTCTGTGAGGGTGGGGAGGCCCTGGCAAGGCTGCCCAGAGATGCTGTGGCTGCCCCATTCCTGGAAGTGTCCAAGGCCAGGTTGGAACAACTTGATCTAATGGAAGGTGTCCCTGCCCATGGCAGGATCTAGGTGGTCTTTGAGGTCTCTCCCAACCCAAATCACTCTGTGATTCTATGAATTAGCGGTTCAAAGCAGGAAAGAATTCCCTTTGCCTGTTTTTGGGTCTCTTTGAGGGTTTGCTGTCAGTTCTCCCCACCCACTTTGTGCAGGAAGGCAGCTGAAGTCCTCAGCTCCTTTGGAACATCTGGGGAAAGAGAGGGTTAAAGTCTGACCACAAACACCAGCACAGGAAACCAGCTCCCGAGCGTCAGGCAGGGAAACATCTCAGGGCCCCTGCTGCACTCAGAATGTTGCAACTCGTAGTTTGTGAACTGCTGCCAGGCTGTGCAGTATTTGCATAAATTATTAGGGGGAAAATTTAGCTCAGCTTGAGAAAGCTGCAGCTTGCAGGCTCCTCCCGAGCAGAAGCGAAGCCCGTGGTGTGAATTATTTGTCAGAGATTTGCTCTCCGGTTGTGGCACAGAAGCTGCCTGTGCTGCTGAGGAAAAGGGGCCTCAAAGATCAGAAAATAAAGCTGCAGATTCTGTTTGGGTGCTGGCAGGGATGGCACCTGGCCTCATGGGGGTGTCCCCAGAGATCAGGGATGTGCTGAGACCTATGGTTGGAGCTGTGCACAGAGCCTGCTCTCTGCAGTGATGCTATAAGCCATGAAACTAATTAATGAAAGGTAAATTAAAAAAAAAATCTCACCCCAGTCCTGCAAACCCCCCAAAGCCCAGCACGGCCCCCTGGGGCAGAGCCAGGCATCCTTGAGCTGCCGGGGCTGTGTCATGTCTCTAAAATGACTGTAATTGGTATTCCACAAGACAAACTGCAGGACCCACAAAGGCCATCACTCCTCCAGATCATTCAATCATGTTGAAGACCAAACTTGCAATTGCTCTTAATGGAAAAGCAGAGCCCGGGAGTTTCTCTGTCAGGAAGGGAGAACCTGTAGTTTTCGGTGACCTCTTTTGGGAAGCAGAGTAGCAGCTAATTGCAGCTCACAGAGCTGACAGATGTCCCTGCTTCACGCAGCAAATCGGTCACATCTCCTGATAAATAGGAGACTTTCTGCTCTTATATATGAGTCCCATGCTTTAACCACCCTCCTAACTCATTTCAGTTCAGTTTTCCAATAGGTTGGAGATATTTTACCGAAATTTT